>CAUYRT010072080.1:5000-90043 GCA_963574885.1 Lepilemur ruficaudatus
GGGGAGCCGTGTGGATGGGTGAAGTGCATGTGTGCCTGCTTAGACGGGCCAGAAAAGCTAAACTTAAGAAATCTGCCTATGTACAGAACAAATCAACTGAAGGGGTTCTCATTAATCTGCCGTCTGTGAATTTCGTTATTTTTCAGGTTAGTTCTGAGTTTTGTTGCCTTTTAAAGGGAGAGGAAAGCAAACCACATGCTATTTTATGATAAGCCTTCAAAAGGGAGGGAATAAAAACTAAGTTATCAATGTTATGCCATTATTCTTTATGAAAAGAAGCATAATTTAGCTTAACTATTCATGGGGGGTGCTTTGATTTTTTTTTTAAACTAGAACTAGATTAAAACTAATGCTGCAGAGAAAAAAAGTTTTTTGTAGTTCAACAATTGAATCTTTCTTGGCTCTTAAAACATTTCAGTGAGTGTCATTCAAATTTGGACCATTTTTAAGCTTGACCTTTGACAAAGCTTTGTAAAATCTGGTGAGGGTGCTTTCATAGCAGCCAGAAGAGAGGGTGACTTTGAAGTTTGAAAACTTAGAAAAATAATAAGATATTTTAAGGCTACCAATGTCCTTTATAGATGCAAAGTGAAGTTAAGAGCAGAGGAGCTTAGGGAGAATGGGACCTATTTCAAGAAAAAAAAAATCTGTCAAGGCCTTAAAACAAGCCAATGAAGACAAGGTGGTAAATGGAGAAGAAACTATGATTCTTGGGCCAAGTTAGTCCTGAAAACATGTTTCTGGGTGCTCTTAGTTGGGTGTTTTTCATTGGAGCCTGTGAGTTTTAAATAGTAAGGAATTCAAGTAATTGCAGGAAGTGTGTTGGGGGGAGTGGTTGAGCGTTGGTGAATGGGGAGCAAGTTCACAGTTTGTTTCTTGGGCCATTAGAGGAAGGGAGGAAGCGGAATGTGTGTGTCCCCCGCTGGACCAGGCTTGTATGGCAGACTGACTGACTTACGAGCAGCGACTTGAGAGAGTTCATGAATGGAAGTCAGAGACCGGGCAACTGCAGCCACCCCGCAGACATTCCTTAAAGGGGAGAGTTGAGAGCTTCTCCAGTGTATTCTGGTAGCAGTTTGATTCTCTTGCTTTTATTTTAAATTTCCATAACTGGCAGCTTCAGAAATGTCTTTGGAAGACAATTTGCTTTAAATGTGGCCACCTAATTCCAAAATGCCCTGGTTATTTTAGGAACCCTATCCTTTTCCTCCGGAGCTCCTTCGCAGGAGTTCTTCTTTTGGACGGGTCCAGGAGGTAGGGTCCTTCCTCAGTGGACTCCCGCAGAGGTCACGTTTTGTGTGCGGGGTCGTCCCCAGCGTTTGTGAGTAGCATATGCAAGTGGTTGTGCTGACTGCACTCGCAGGCTTGTAAATTTTCACCCTGGGAAATTAGCAACAAAGCCCGATCTGTCTCGTGGCTGCTTTGCACTTTCCGAGGGCGGCTGTACTTGACTGAGCTGCAGAACAGGCACACGACAGCGAGCGAGGGAGCCAGCGAGAGAGGGAGGGAGAGAAGGAAAGGAGAGAAGAGGGGAGGGGTGGGGGCGAGAGGTAAATAGTCTTAAATCGGAAGGGAGCTGCTTCTCTGTGGTCTTGACAAGCGCTGCCTGGGCTCCGCCGGCTCAGTAATAACTGAGTGACCTTTTCTTTGGCTGTATTATGTCTGGCTGGGAAGGGATTGCATTTTGCAGCTGAGAGCCGGGGCTTCCTTCTGCTCGGCTCCTCGCGCGCTGCTGGGGTAAGTTGTTTTGAGCCAGGACGGAGAGAGACAGCCTCGGACTGCAGTTGCCTAAAAGGAGGACACCTGTGGCTCAGATGCGGTCAACACCATTACTTGGCGGATCCTTGAGGACCTCATTATTTTAAACTTAAAAAAAAAAAATAGAGATTCCCTCCCCCGTCCTTTTTTTTTTTTTAAAACAATGCTTCTTTTTGACCTTTCCCAAGGAGAAGCGCTACAAAGCAGCCACTGTGCTTGCTGAACGGCCTCCCCCTGTATCGCTTAATTGAGAAGGTAAGTGCAGCGACTGTGTACACACGCGTCGGCTTATTTGCGGTGTGTGTGTCTGCGGGTGCGCGCGTGCGTGTGCGGATGTGGGTATTTTTTTTCTTCCCCAGCCTTTCCTAATGAGGCATAAACTGGAGCTGCAACCCAGCTCCGCACTGCAACTTTCACTCGGGCTGCGGCTCTACTGAGACGGTTTTGTTTAAATCATGTGAGGCTTCATTATTTTTATGATGAGACATGAAATAGATGCAGGCGGAAGATGTTGCTGGAAGGAGGGAGAGCGGCTGCGGCGCGGAACGTCTCAAGTACGACTTGAGTGGATAATAGTCAAAGTTCACCATGAACTGCAGCATTTGCACACCCCTGACTCCCGGGGAGAGAGGAGCAGGGAGAGTTTGCAATTAGGGAATGTTTGCTCCCAGCCCGTAGGAAGGAAATTCAGCCCTGGGTGGGTTGGCGGACCCCTCCCCCCTTACTTGCTGGAATTTGTGACTCTCATCCTACCCCCCCTCCCAAGAAAAGAGTTGAAATTACAATCTTTTGGTTCAAGTTGACACCTCTGTCTCTCTGCACGCAGCCGTAATAACAAAATGTTGCTCCTTGGCGATGGAAAAGTGGCTGTGTTTGGCGATGGGAGGTGGGAGCAGAAGTGGCCGGAAGAGAGAGGGTCCCTGGAACAAGGTGCCTATGTCCTAATAGGTTGAGATTCAAACTGATGCAGCACACTTTTACGGGGGCTACCCAGATTGCTGTTATGAAATACAAGTCAGATTTATGATCTTTTTCATATTGAACATGATATGCTATGCTAACGCTGCATGTGACAGTTTAATCAAATCCATTTGTTACCAGGAAGCTAAAAGGGGCCGCTGGGATTTTAGGATTATGGGCAGAGTTAGAGAAGCAAGTGGCTTTGTCATTCGCCATCATTTTGCACACTGCCACACCGCGAGGGGCTCCGTGTGTGCGCCGTGTCTTGTCTGGCCGCCCTCATCCCTTCCCCCACCCCCCGCCGCCACTCCGACCTGCTCCCAAAGTGGCTTCACAATAGTCGGTCCTCGGCAGTGTAGGCTGCGCACCAGGTCCACACTTGAGCCAAATCGAGGAGACCCCCTTCCACTTCTGCTTTTGGGCTGGGTGCTCAATGCGAAGCTGCTGCAACTCCAGCACGCCTAAGTCAACTCATGCAGAAAAAGGAGAAAAGTTTTGGTAAGGTTACAATCTATCATAGATGCACTTTGCCGGCGCTCTGCACTCTTGGCTGCTCAAAAGCCTTTCTGCCCTTCCTCTGCTTTTGTGTCTTTCTAAAAGATCCGAAATATTATTGTTGTAACTGCTTTGAAAGACTGCTGCTTAAACCAATTAATCTTGCTAGGTGCAACAAATACTGCTACATTCTTTGCAAACCATCCCTGCGTGGCTGCAGAGACACAACCACAAAAGGCTGGAGCATAAACTCCGCAAGGGATTCTTTGTTAGAGTGTATGTATGTTTCTTATTTTTTTTTTTTTTTATTTTGCATGTGAGCTGCATCAAAATTGAACTCAGTCTTGCAAATCTCTTGTTGGCCTTTGCCAAGCACTAGCACTTTGCTGCCATGGTAACTGTAATTAAACTGATAAGAGTGGAAAAATGTCAGTATCTCTGAGCCTTGCAGCTGCATTGGAGAAAAAGGGAATCAAATTGGTTCCCAGCTCCATTGCTCAAAAAGGGAAGGGGGGGTGGAGGGCAAGGGAGGGGGGTGGGAGTTGAAGGGGCAGAACAGAGTTAAGCAGCTCCAGTGCCTGAGATCTGGGGACATCTATTTGCATTGTTGTCCCTTAGGGGGCTGCAGCCTGTAGGGATGCTCTGGGCCAGTGAACAGAGAGAAACAAGCTTTTAGGCCCAATCCAGTTTTCCAACCCAGGTTGGGGGCTGGGGAGAGGATGAAGATGGGCAGGAGGAGCGAAAATCTTTTGTTTGGTACGTCTTGGCAATCGAATGGCCCTGTTGGCCAAATTCTTTTAATCTGTGTCACTGCTCCCAGCTGCAGAACCTGCATTCCCATTTTAGCATCTTTCTGAGGCATCTCGTCTCTTCCAACCCCCTTTATGTATTCCCTCTTCCTGTTCTCTCTCCCAAATTGTTCTCTGTGAATTTTCCGACAGGGACAAAATGTTTTCCATTCACTCTGTGTAGTTAGTCCAAAAATATAAAAGACTGTGTCTAAGTGCTGCAAATCTTTTATTATTATTATTATTATTATTTAAACCCCTGTGTGTTGTGGAGTTGTGGTTACTTTGTTGTGTTAACTACTGAAGCTGAGACTGTGCGGATGAATGGCACAGAACAAGGGAACATAATGGAGGCAATCAACCGTTAGGCCGCCTCACAATGCAATCCAGGCAATTAAAAGCTCACCAGAGTTTAAATGAAATGGTTCTACTTATTTCTGCACACCACACTGCACAGGCTATTATTTATGTCTTTTTTTAATTATGATTTCCCTTAAACTGTCAAATAACTCAGAATGGCAGGGTCTCAGAGGCAATAAGAATTTCCCTCAGAACAATTTACATGCCAATCTAAAACTAGTTATGAGTTCTGATGTGCTATGAGCAACTTGTGAAATGTTTCTCAGCTCCGAACACATAACTCTACCCAGACGTGTTCTTCTGGAGGAAGAGGGGAGGCCGCTGACTGCTTTATGCCTTTTGGGTACGTGGCAATGTGGTGACTACAATATAGTTCTTTTTCTACAATTGCGAACTTGCACAGAATTTAAAAGATTCCATTTTCAAGAGAAATGCCACGATATTCTCTAAAAGAAGGTACCGGGGTGGAGTGTATAATATCAAACTCCTTTTATGCCCAAGGCCAAACAGAATGTAAGAGTTTCAAATATTAATTGGCCTCTGAGTGCTAAATTAAAATGTCAACACAACAAAAACATTTTGTGCAGACAAGCAGGATAGTGTTTCTTGTGCCAAATGTTGGTATCCCCTATCTTGGTTGCAAAGCATTTTGAATAAAGATAGTGACCTTCTACACTTGATGATAGAAACACAGCTATGAGAAGTGTAGCTTAGCTACTATTAAGGATTTAAAAAAAAATTTCATCTTTGAGCTTTGTGGTTTAAAAAAATAATAATCTTTTAAACTAGAGAATTATAATAGCTACACTTAATATATCTCTGGGTGTTTTCAATAATGAAATCCAGAATTTCATTTAGTAAATCAAAATTTCCCCCTCCCCCCAGGTATATGGTTAAGAGGCACTTGGGTCTGTTCTGCACTGTAATTAATGGGATTCATTCCTTATGGAACCTTGCTAGAAGAGGATAACTAGTTCTGATCAAAGAAACTTCATTTGTTAGAAGTTCTAGAGAGTGAGATTTAGCAGAGCTATCAAGGGTTATGATTAATCTACACTAGGTCCTTAGTTCCTTCAAAGGAAGGGAATAGAAAGCAGGCTATAGGGATACCACCTGCTCTTCTGTACAAATCCAGCTGCTAGTCTGCAGCTCCAGTGACTACGGCTATGCATATGATGCAGAAAGAGCAGGTACCCTGCTTTTTTCCCTGCCATTCCCTACTCTACTGCTCTACCAGGCAAGTTATTTTCTAATGAAAGTTCAAAATCATAACAGTGTTATCGGGAATTCATGTATTATCTGTCACTAGCAAAGTTGTTCAGCTGTGGGGATGCCTTGATGTCCCTTATCAGTGTAATTTTTTTTAAAAAGGTGGTGAAGGTTATGATGGAGATGAAGCCTTCATCATCAGGTATCAGAGGAAACTGGAGAAGGTTTAGCTATTTTGGAGAAGGGGAATGCACAAAAAAATGCAGATTATAGCTTGGAATATATTCTTTTCTTGAAACTCTTTCAAATGCATGCACATTTGGTGTTTTGTGTCCTTCTACATCCCAGTTTAAAACTTTGTGCCTAGGATAGGAAGCATAGTATAACACAAGGCTCACTGAACTATAAGAAGGTCCACAGCTCAATTGTCATTCAGCTTTGAACGAGTCCCTTAACCTCTTTTGGGCCTCTGTAACGTAATTTCTAAAATGAGGGAATTTGGAATTGATGATGTCTGCAGTATTTTATAGTGCTTAAAATGAGTTATTTGAGAAATATGAGGCTTTGAATAGTTGGTCCAGGTTCTTTTTGAGGCTGAGCATTTAATACCTAGGAAATAAGAAGAAACTCAAAGGTGTATCCATTCACTGGAAAGATTTCAATCAAGCTATAAAACCCATAGAACGCAACTGGATTCCTTATTTGTGATGGTGATAATCTGTAAAATATATAAATGCCCCTATGTCTTACATAGTATGTATAACATATGTAAATAATATATTTATGTGTGTTGGTATAATTTTATATATTAATATGTTTGAATGTTGCCTCCATTGTTTCTTCTTTCCCCTATAAAATAAATAAGTGAATGTTTATGGTGATAAATTATATAATCCTATGCATTAGTTTTAGATGAAAGCATGAAGTATATAGTTAAGTAATTTGCCATTAATATGGACACTGACTGATGCTTATGAGTATAAATCTTTTTTATTTCAACATAATAAATATTTTGAAATATCAAGGACACAGAAGGAAGTATTTGGATGCAAACAAGAAAACAGGGTGGGTGAGCTTTTGGGGAGGCTATAATGTGTACTTAACTATAAACATTCTGCTGCCGAGTAAGGTTAGTGTAATACCATACTGGGGGCACTCTCCTTCCACCATCAAGTACATATTAAGTGAAATTTTTAACTACGTGAGGAAAACTCATTTTTGACTTCTGTAGACTGTGCATGGATTAGTTTGTTAAATGGCTTTCTTTTCAGACTGTTAGCCATTCACTCATGTCTTCTTCCTAAAGGAACTACTCCATGTGGAGAGTGAGGACGCTATGAAATGATTCAACGTTATTTAACTTCATATATGTAATGTCAACTCGCCATGTACGGCATGAATTCATTATTATTACCACTTTATATGTGCGTCTTTACAAGTGATTTACTAAGGACTTTATATAAAGTTTGAGACTTTTGCTCCCAAAATTTAGTTTAAGTATAGCTCTAAAAAAGAAAATCTAACACTTGTAGAAGAAGGCAATATTAACTATTTAACTTGTCTGAGGTCTTTATTCTGTCTGGTAGTCTCAGCTCTCTTTTTTGTTTTTGTCTTCCTTTAGGTATACAAATGCTCTCAGTCCAGCCAGACACCAAGCCGAAAGGTTGTGCTGGCTGCAACCGAAAGATCAAGGACCGGTATCTTCTAAAGGCACTGGACAAATACTGGCATGAAGACTGCCTGAAGTGTGCCTGCTGTGACTGTCGCTTGGGAGAGGTGGGCTCCACCCTGTACACTAAAGCTAATCTTATCCTTTGTCGCAGAGACTATCTGAGGTAGGAATTATCCTTGCACACCAGTGGTGACTGGATGCCTTTTAAAGTACTTTTGTAAGTGTATTTTTTGCTTGTTTGTTTTATTTCCTTACTACCAGCTTATATTCCTGAAAGATGTTGACCTGTCAGCCTTCAAAATGTTGCCTAGTGTGTGCTACCTACATTACTTAAAGAACAGCTAACGAACCACGATGTCTAAAATGTTTCAACTCATCTTTAGGAATCAGTTATTCCACGGCCTATATTGAAGCAGGCAGTTAGTGTTTGGTAGCAATCAGCATGCAAGCTTCTCCTTAGAACCTAAGAAGTAAGGTAGGCTGAGCATAACACAAAGAAATGGATTAGTTGTTTGGTGAAACACTTTAACTTTATTTTTTTAAAAGTCTGGCTTGAACAACATACTATGTAAAATAGCCGAACTACTGCCTCTTAGTTGGACTTGAATTTATTCTTCTAAAGTTGTTCAGCTGTCCTTTCTGTTTCAGGTTTGTCAGAGGAAGTCAGGTGCAAATTCTTAACTGGTAATTACTAGTGTATTTATTATACAGTTTTGAAAACTTTCTCCAAAAATGGATATATCTTCCCCTGACCCATGACTTTCTAAATGGTCATCACAAAGATGTCACTGAGCATTGAACAGCCTCATACTTGCCAGTAGTATTATGAATAATAACAAAGACCCCCATCATTATGGGGAAATGACAGCCATGCTCCAAACTGTAAACATCTGAACAGTTTCAGGACTATTCAGGTTATGAAGCCTGCAGGTTATGAAGCCATGAAGCCAACTAAGCTTGTTTCCCAGCATTAAGGACTCTACACAGAAGTTCTGTTGAAGAAAAATTATTTTGCTTTTCAGGCAACTTTGTGACTTGCTTCAGCTGCAAATTACTTATATTAATAAAGTAGGATCTATCAAATTAGGGATATGATATATGGCATCATTTGGGTTTTCATATTTAATCCAATTAATCATTTTTCTAGTCTGACGTTAAGCGATTTATTTTGAATTTTTTCCCTTATGACACAAAATTTATCAATCAGCAGTAACTCCTTAACCATCTTGGTCATTGGGGGAGGTGTTATCTAAAGAATTTGGTCATTTGTAGTATATAGTTCAGTTATTTTCAGTCAGATTCAATCTTTGTATATAAAAATGTATTGCTTGATTAATAGTAGTTACAAGAGGGTGAAACTAGTACTGTTTATCAGATTCGACTCTTTCTCGCTCTTAGGACTGCCCCATCTGACAGCCTCCTGACTAATTATGACCACTTGTTACTACTGCTCTTGTCTTCCAAGTACACAAAATGTATGCAAGGTGCCAACAGTGAGAAGTAACTCTCCCCAGCCAGAATTTTCCTCATGGTGTTGGCACAACTAATCAGAATTAACGTATAATGTCATTTCTCTTAGAACTCTCCAGCCTTGAACTTTTCTCTTGGAAATAAAAATTTCTCCTCTGCTCATTGTGAATGAGAACGTCATTTCCACATAAAGCATTTGCATTTGCTTTTTGTGATTTCACATTGCTTTCTAGTTTTGCTTTACCTGTGCTAACTGATAGTCACAGCTTTTTGACTCCTTTTGACATTTACATTTGTTTACACTTTCAGTATCTCAAGTGGATTCATGCTACAATTCCAAACAAGGAGTTTATGTAGTCCAGGTGTTTTCATAAATAAAAAGGGCAAAACTAAGTAAACTTTAATAAAGTTCCTTGAAATTTCTGAATTTTTTAAAATCAAAAATGTAAATTCGCTAATGAAATACACGTATTGTGAGTGAAACTGCTTTGCAGTTGTCAGCATAGCTGCGAGCAGAGCAAGTAACCTTAGCTTTGTTTTATTTTTCCTTACAGTAGGAAAAAAATATGATGTTAAAATGGTACTTACTTAGTCTCAAGTAAATGTTTTGTTGAAGAGAATTTATCAAAGTAGTTTTCATATCAGAAATCTTTATATCTCTAAAAGAGTGCATGTGGCTTTTTGTGGAATAACTTTTAGTTAATTTCTGTTAGGCTCAAACTTTAAATGCTAGTTAACTTGTTAAAAATATTTCGTACTCTTTCAAATATAAACCCTCGTCCTGATTGCCAATATATTCATTTCTTAGAGTACAATTTCCTCTTAAATTGGTCATTACCACATTAATGGCCAGTTGTTATGTTAACAGCCTAAGGGTTGTTAACATTTCAAACTAAGTTGTTAACTGCGAGCTTATCCCTTATTTAAACTGAACGTTTGTTGTATATAACGTGACTTCTTTGGCAACTTCATCAACCTTCAAAATTGCAGAAGTGAAATAGAGAATTGGTTTGTGTGTAAAACACTGTGTTATGTGTTATAGATTATGCCGCAGATGTGGTATTTAGTTTTATGTAGAAAGCATGTGTCTCAGTGAAATTGTATAGATGTTCAACAGCATTAGGTCTCTTAGCGACAAATTAAAATAGTCTGATTCTGTATGTTAAATCAAACAATACAGTCAAATGTTGTCAGTCAAGCAGATTTTATTTACAATCTTTTAGATTATGGATAAATATTCATTCTGGAATGTTTATTAAATGCTTACTGTGTGAGAGGTATAATTTTAGGTGATGGATGAAATTAACAAAGGGAAAAAAGAGAGATACATCTCAAGTTGTTACT
This sequence comes from Lepilemur ruficaudatus, assembly GCA_963574885.1. Lineage (NCBI taxonomy): Eukaryota > Metazoa > Chordata > Mammalia > Primates > Lepilemuridae > Lepilemur > Lepilemur ruficaudatus. Next base: position 15,057 of record CAUYRT010072080.1, read on the forward strand.
AATTGTTTACTTAATTACATAAAATCTGTAACATGATCAGTGAACAAGTAGCAGTCTATGGCTATTTTCCTGAGCTTTGAAAATAATTTTTCTCATTTTCCTCCTAGTTCATCATATCATTTTTGTATTTTGCACGGCCAATGTTTAACTATTTAATTTTGGCCTTTGGATATTATGTAATTTCTTTGAGGCACCAAACAGGCCATAAATAACTTACATATTTGTATTTCTCTGTTTAAGTCACTAGGCACCTAAGTAGGAATATGGAAAATGATAAAGAAAAAAGTAGTTTACTTGTACTAGTAAACTATTGGATATAAGTATTATCCTCAGCCAGATAATTTTTCATTTCGAGAGAAAAGTAAAATACTTTTACCAATTGTAGTTAACTTCCTAATAAACTTCTCCCTCCAAAAAAGAAAGAAAGAAAAAAAGAAACATTTCTAATTATGAGCAATGAGACTTGAAGGTCTGTGTTTTATTTGTGTTACTTTGAGTAGCAATAATGACATATTTTTACAAGTTCTTTGAATGATGATTTGAGATATTAAATAACATGAAAATGTAAGAATTTAGATTGTAAGATATTTCTTAAGGGTTATAGAAACTATTATTGCAGAAAATTTTAATTTCTTTCGGTTTTCTTTTATCTTTTGTGGCACATTTACTTATATTTAAGAAAAAGAAAAGAAAAATATTCTTTAGTTTGTGCATTGAGTTTCAAATCTTAACAGCGGAATTGTTCACTTTCCATAACTGGACTGGCATAATCTTTCATTTTGCTGTCATAGGATACACATGTCTGATGAGACAGAATTTACCCATTTGTAGGATTGTTTTCCTCCTTCGGAAACTCATTAAATAAAGGAAGAGAAGGATTGACTTTTTAAAACCTTCTCTAACACACTTTTTGCCTGAAACTATGAAGTCAATCTGCCAGTCAATATTTACATGCCAAGACCCAGAAATATATCTGTCAAAAATGTATTCAAAGCATTTTAATAGTTTTTATTTTTTAAAGGTGGGCTTATGCCAATTTAGACACGGAAGCATCTTTGTACCTTAAATTAGAGCTCAATACGATATTGTCTAATGTAGTTTAAAAATTACTGCAAAAATTATAGCAAAGTTTTAATAGTGATGTTTAAGAGACTCTTAGCAGTGCTATCTGTCAGCCTTATTTCAGTTTGGAAAATATGAATAAAGTAGTCAACGTATAACCAGAGTTTTAGAATTAGGATTTTGTGGCAAGCATTAAATAGAACTAGGAGAACTATCAAAATACTTTACTTTTCAACTTGAAGGCAATAAAGAATATCTGAATTTACTACTCAAATTTTGGGGCATTTTTTACTTGTTTTTTGTTTGAGCCTGCAACTTCTTGTGGTACGTTTTAAGCACTAAGTGGATATAGGCGTGTTTTGTATCTCTATGAATGATATCTTGCCAGAGAGTTTATTCAAAGCTGTTTGCTGTGGTATGTGCCATGGAAGCTGCTTATAGCTGTTCCTATATAAGAAGCTGTAAAATGTCTTATATAAAATTTAATGCAATTTGCTATTTTTATATGTGAGGATAATTTGTTTAAAATGGAACAACTGGGAAAGGGTGATGCTTCATGCTTCACTATAGTTGCCAATTAACTAAAATGATTTGAAGCTTGCTATGCTGACTACAAATTTTATATGCTTTAATATAATAATATAATAACTCTAAAAGCAAGAATTAAAATGCTACATAGAATATAAATCTAGCTATAACTTTATTTCACACTGGTCAAACCTGGTGCTTCTAAATTTTTATATAATGTTAAATTTATATTGGTATGTAATTATAGCCTTAAAAGTAAATATGAATATGCTGTTAATATTATTTTATCTGGCAATTCATAGCACAGATTCTTTTTTTAGTGTTGAATAAAGTATTCATTCTTTTTTCCTTCATTGCCAACTTTTTAACATTAGGTATTTGGAAATACTTCCCCTGGAAAGCAGCAAATTATTATTATTTGAAAAATCACTTTTCATTGTTTTAAATTCTGAAAACTTAAGCTTTCATATGAATTGAAACTCTCTACAAATAAACTTTTTCTCTACAAGCTTCATATGAGCTCTTTAAACACATTATAGTAATAAGTTTTATCATATTTAAAGGTCTAAGTTAATCTTAGTATTATGAAATATTTTGACATATGAGTATATTGGACTCCATGGCCTATCAAAAATGCTCTGTTTTATGAATTACCTTATTTATAGCTTTATAAAAACCAGCAATTTTAAATCCATTTTCCCCTTTATTGTAGGAAAGCATTATTGAATTCTGTTTAAGACATTTTAAGCTGAAACTACTCATGCACCAGTACAAATCAGGAGTGATAATTTTGTTTTGTACAATACCTTGAGAGAATGCCCCCCTCACTCTGGAAAAAAATTGGGGGATTCAGACTAGACTTTCTGAGCGACAACTTCCCTGTAACAATTTGTGTTAAATAATATTTGATGCACATGTAGAATTTCTTCTAATTTGTAAATACATCTACAGTATTTTTCTATCCTTATTTCTGTAATACATCTATTTTCAGTGAGTGATTATTTATGTATTTAATGTAATTATTTTACTTTTGTGGCTTTTTGTTTTGGGTTGTTTTATAAACTTGAGATATTTTCACTGACAATTCCACCACCATCCCCCAAGAGTATTAAAAATACTTTACACTGTTTCTACATCTTTACAGTTTTTTATCTTTTTATAATCCATGGAATACTTCAGTCAGGATAGTTTTTACACATAAGATGGATAAGTTAGACATACCTGACTTAGCAGAAAAATATTCTGTTTCTACAAGTATATTTAGGATTAAATGCGCTTGGAAGAACTACATTTGAGAATTGCTAAAATTGCTTATTTTGCACTTTATAAATACATAGAATTCTGGGAAAGAATCTCTATTTTAGGTTGCTCTTAGAATATATCAAAGTAAGCCAGCACTTCATTTATAAACTCACCATTAACTTCCATTAAGTGACTAATAATAAATTTTAATGCTGTGTTTTGACTGCATAAACATAATTTGTTAAGGAATCTCATTTGAAAAATATGCTGAAAGTAGTAATTTTGTAAATGGTTTTGATGAACATATAAATTGTAAAAATGTATTATGTAATTCAGTTTTCTGCCTCACATAAAAATTATATAGCCTAAAAGAAGAATTGCACCAACCTAAACAACCGTTGTATTTCCTTCATTACATTGTGAGGCATTGAAGCCTTGTTTTGGTATTTGGTTTGAAAACATTTTTCCAGTTTCTGTAAGATTGTCTTCTATTATTCAAAGTCATATACTGCAGTCTCATCCCATCTTCTAAAAAAATTAGCTAACATTTCTCACTTTTATCAATATATATTAAAATATATGTAGTGTAAATGCTGGACAAGATCTAGAAAACAAGGCAAGTAAAAATAAAAATAGCAATGCTCTGTTCAGTTGGCTAGGTATTTTTTTAAAAATAGCATTTGCATTAGCCATGTTTAAAAAGGCATTTTTCTTTCTTTTTTATTTTTTTAGTTTTATTGCCTTATAAAAATTGGTTTATATAAGTGATTACTCCTGCTGATACGTGGAGTTTCCCCTTGTTAAGCATTTGAAGAAGTGTGGGTGTATATATGCATGCTGCACACACGGAGATTAGAATCTGTATAACCTTAGAATGGGCGTTACTTCTTTTCATCACTGACTTTAGCCAGATACCATAATTTGGTAAGCTCTGAAACTTGTAAAGTCCAGATACTTGACGGCAGCTAATTTCTTAGTACTGCAAACTTCAGCACTGCTCTATTTTTACAGGATCTTCGTTCTAAGATGTAAGACAAGTTTTATAAATCTATAAAATGCCTAAATTTATTATTCCTCTGTGATTTTTATCATCCAATTTTGTTCTTCTCAGCTCTGTTAGAATTTGGGAGTTTGATACTATCTATTCTTCTGTTTCTATTTCTACTATTGTAATGTACTTGTTTTGATAATTAACCGCAAATTTTTCTTTTCAAAGTGTTTTTTTTTTTTTTTTTTTTTTTTGAGACAGTGTCTCACTCTGTCGCCTGGGCAGTGGCATCATCATAGCTCACTGCAACCTCAAACTCCTAGACTCAAGTGATCCTCCTGCCTCAGCCTCCCAAGTAGCTGGGACTACAGGCAAGCACCACCTCTCTTGGCTAATTTTGCTATTTTTTGTAGAGACGGGGTCTTGCTGTGTTGTTCTGGCTCGTCTCAAACTCCTGGCCTGAAGTGATCCACCTTGGCCTCCCAAAGTGCTAGGATGGCAGGCCCAAGCCACTGTACCTGGCCAGTTTTTCAAAATATTTAGAAGAGATTTATTTTGGAGTGGAAGTTTACATTGAAGCAAGAAATATAGCATTTAGGTTTTCATTTCTTACTTTAAAACAATTTCTTTAGCTTTTGGCTTTTTCCCCTTTAGTATTGGTATTAATGGATAACTTTTCTCTAAAGGAATTAAGACCCAAGCATATCCTTTTTATATATTAATCAAAAATATATACTGTATTCCTAAATGACATCACTCAACTGGGTACTCACCTGTGTCACTTTTGGTTTCTGTCCTATATTATCAAAACTTCTTGATAAATCTTTTTCTTTTCAACAATATTTTTATAGTTATATAAAGATTCTAAATCTTTCTGCTGAATTCCTTTGCTCTATCATGTTAGTTTTTTTTCTGATGCAAAATTCTCTAGCTGTGGGCTTTACAAGTTTAAAATAAAATCACACTTGAGATGAATAATCATCTTGGAATAGTCAGATCCCTGATTTGAAGTTGGAAAATTAACATTAAGCTGCATGTATTAAGTTAGACTCTAATCAGCATGTGTTGTTATGATTCAATTTAATATTAAAAACTCTCCAACTGGGCTACTGGGAAAATAAAAGACTCTTAGGAATTCAAAGATTATTTGCAGAGGAGTACACCAAAGCCATATTTAAGTAAAATTGTTATTACTAATGCAGTAAAGCATCATCCACATTAAACTTATCCTATTAATAAAAACAAAATCAGTTTTAGTAAGCATAAATATCAAATATGACAAGGACTAGTAAGGGGGCATGGAACTTCATAAAATGTGCTAATGATAACATTTAATAGTAATCTGAATACCACTGAGAAAAAGTAAATTCCCATCTCATTTATGCTGTGGGATCCCGACAAGCAACATCAAGAAGGGAAAGCTAATTTTAGATATCACTGGTTCATTCCTATTTTCTAAAATTTTTAGGACAATAATGCCATGTTTTTATTTTAGCAGTTCTAACAGATGCATATTTATCTATTTTTTAGATTATTTTATTCTTTTTCTTTTTAGAAGATAATTTTGATATCTCTCTTTTTTTTAAGTTTCTGCTTCTAGAAAGAAGCTCACATTTCACCAAAATAGAAGGATCAAGACTTTTAAATTTAAAATACCTTATGACATTGAGCATAATACTTATTTTGTATTTATCAGCTGCTCAATACAAATGTATTCTGACCAATGGCTACATATGAAGACCAGGTAAAATGAGTGCATTAGTACCTGTTCCTTTACTTGGGTGGGTGAGAGTAGGGAAATAAATGGAAAAGCAGTCATAACTTCTAACACTACTAAATATGTGAGTATTATTTTCAACAGGCAGGTTTATTTGCATTTCACAGGTGAGAAGCTCAACTGTATTGTGAACATAATTTTAAAGCTGTAAGTATTGCATGCCAATATCCACTGAGGATCATTTGTACTTTGGGAGACATAAAGAAATGATAAGTTATTGAATTGCCTCAATGCTTATAAACTAGTATTTTCTGTGGCCATTTGTTAGAAAAAATTTAGAACGGCTCTGAGCTAGAAGAATCCTTCTTTCCATAGTGTATCCTTACTGAAAGAGTTGTATTGGGGTTTATATTTGTGATTACATGCTTTGCTATCTCTTTGACACGTTTACAATGAAAACATTTAGTCCTGGAAATATTTGAGTGCCAATACTCCATTCCTGTAAATAATGAATGGTAAAATATATTTCTAATTAATTTTGTATATAAAATTTATCAGTAGTTTGCTATATAAAAAATAAGGTATTCAGTCTAGGAAATTTGGGAATAACTTAAGAGCAAATTAGTTTTTGAGTTTTTTACAACTGATAAACATAGTCACTCTTGTTATTAAATAACTAAGTAAGGCTGGGCACGGTGGCTCGTGCTTATAATCCTAGCACTCTGGGAGGCCGAGGTGGGCAGATCACTCAAGGTCAGGAGTTCGAGACCAGCCTGACCAAGAGTGAGACCTCATCTCTACTAAACATAGAAAGAAATTAATTGGCCAACTAAAAATATATAGAAAAAATTAGCCTGGCATGGTGGCGCATGTCTGTAGTCCCAGTTACTCGGGAGGCTGAGGCAGAAGGATTGCTTGATCCCAGGAGTTTGAGGTTGCTGTGAGCTGGGCTGATGCCACGGCACTCACTGTAGCCCAGGCAACAGAGTGAGACTCTGTCTCAAAAAAATAAATAAGTAAGTAAGTAAGTAAGTAAGTAAATATACATAAAGAGTTTTATTCTAATTAAGTCCCATGGAACCAATACAGAGAATGAGATGAAGTATGACCAGGAGAGATGAGGAAAAGTTTTGAAGAAGGGAGGTTATAAATAATAAGTAAATATTGGACTTGGTAAAAATCCTTTCATAAGCCAGTAGTCCTATTATAAAGCTGAATTTCAAGCTACATAGTTGAATTTTGGGTGCAGAATAAGAGTTAGCTTGTGATTTTCATGCTATTTGTTTTGTTCCATCTCTTATCACAGATACTGGTAAACGATCAACAATTGACTTCCCTTGCAAAATATTTGGCATCCCTGTCCCCATTTTCTCATTCAGAAAATATTACTCTATATATCTAAATATTACTCTATATGACCCCGAGATACAGCACTGAATAAAACACAAAAATACCTGCTCCCCTTGTAGAATTTATATTGTAGTTAGGGGAAGTAGATAATAACAAGATAAGTATGAAGTACCTTAGGAGATGATAAACACCATCAGGGAAAATGAAGCAGTATAAGAGGTTTGTGGAATTTGTGTGTGTGTGTGTGTGTGTGTGTGCGTGCGTGTGTGTGTGTTGGGGGTGGATTTGAAATACTGTAGAGGGTAGACAGAGATGGCCTCATTGAGATGATGAGTTATGACCTGAAGGCAGGGAAGGAGCTAGCCTGGAGCATGTATGGAAAGGACATTCTGGGTACAGGGAAAGGCCGGTAGAAAGGGACTAAGATGGGAGCTTCGCCTACATGTTTGAGGAACATCGAGGTTGCCAGTGCAGCTGGAGTGAGTAAGAGCAGGAGAGGTGAGGATGAGCAGCAGCCCTGTGGGCCTATGGTACCCCGGTCACTGTTACAACCAATAATGTCACTGTATATTTCTAAATGTCCCCTGGGAATGTGATAATACTTTCGTTTGAGAATCACTGTAAAGCTTATTCAGTTAGGCTGGTATGGAATCAATTTCATTTGGGATTACAGAACTCATGTGCTAAATTGAATGAGATTATTTTTCATGTATTATTTAGTGGAAGTTTTCTTGGGTATCTTTTAATTTGGCCTCATTGATGACCCTGTGTGATTAAGTAATAGTTGCAAAATATGAATCTCAAAATAGACCTCAGGATTTTGTTGGTTGCTAATCGTGGGTGATGGTATAGTTGTATGTTTTATTTTAAGTTGATGCATCTACATTCGTCTACTAATATGGTTAATGGACTATTTATACAGCCTAGTATTGCAATGTTAAATACAAAGAAATGCCTGTATTGATGACGTAGGGCTGCCAACAGAGTGTTCATAAGAGTAACATCTTGGCCAAAAATATCATTAAACTCTGTCCTGATCACAGTGTAACTGATGTTTTTTGAAACCTTAGGTAATAAAAATTTCCGAGATGTGAATTTTTCAGAGGCTGCCAATTTTCTATTCTTGAAGTCAGTTATTTTATGTCACAGGGGTGAACTTTCTTTTCACTTTTTTTTTCCTTTTGAAATAGGATCTCACTCTGTTGCCTGAGCTAGAGTGTAGTGGCATCATCATAACTCACTGCAGCCTCAAACTCCTGGGTCAAGTGATCCTCCTACCCCAGCCTCTCGAGTAGCTGGGACTACAGGCCTGCACCACAGTGTCCCGCTAATTTTTTTTCTATTTTTAGTAGAGATAAGGTCTCACTCTTGCACAGGCTGGTCTTGAACTCCTGACCTTATGTGATCCTCCCACCTCAGCCTCCTTAAGTGCTAAGATTACAGGCATGAGCCAGGTGCATGGCCCTTTTCACATTTTTAAAGTCAAGCCAAGCCTTGCTTAATTCGATTATCTCCTAATACAAAACATTTAAAAGAACATGTTTGCTCTAGTTATCATAAATGTTTCTAAATCCAGCATTTAGAGAAAATACATAAAAGACATTACTTGAAACAATTTTGTAAAGCATATTCTTGATGAGATGAGATAAATGTTCGAGTGTTGTTTTTGCTTACATTTCCCACCCCTAACCTAACTATTGTCAGTTACATATCAAGAAGAGCTAAGCATTGGTCTTCAAAACTAAAAGATGAATGCTCATTCCTATTTATGAGTGGGATTTGTGTGTACAAACCGTCTTTAAAAAATTTAAAAAGTTAAATTTAAACTGTAAATACAAATCGAAGTTCTTGAGCTTGTATTTATATTTATAAAATGGGTTGGGATATTATCTTAGGTTCTTGGCTAAGAAGCTGTGTTGATGGACCTAGAAGATTATAAAGAGATGCAGGATGAACCGGTGGCCTTTTGAAATGGTGGCAACTATACTTCATGCACAAAAAATCCCCCACAGACTTTTTAGACAGCTGGGAGGAGGTGGTAGCCAAAGGGCTTTACCAGGCTTGATTCCTACTGTCACTTGCATCCTGGGTGCTTTTGTCTGCTACAGTTTCTAGCAGTCCTGTTCTTCATGGCAGATGGGACATCTGTTATAAATGCTGTCTTGACCTGGTTGAGTTGAAGACCTAAATTCCTAATCACTTTGTGATTCTCATCAAATTGATCAGAGCAGATCAATTTGAGCTTGATTTTAAGGAAAAGTTGTTTGATCTTGACCTGATAGTTTGCTTGGTGTGCAAATAATCTTGTCAGTGGTCATTATTAAACTAACAACTCTCTTTGGAATAGAGATCATGTGCTTATTTTACTAAATATGTTAACTGCTTAGTCTTCTTGACAAACTCTGGATTTCTGTAGTGACTGGAGAAAAAGTTACACATTTTGAAAAGATTTTAAATTAAAATTTCTTAAAAAAAATCTTGTATTTTCAGATTTATCTACTGAGGAGTAAATTGAGCTTTTTCCTTTTCACCACCACTTAGTTTTTTACTGATTCTCAAGTCACAAGCTCATCCTACATTCATTTTAACACACACAGTAGATGTTAAATGTTTCACTGTGTTTCTCATTATTCTACCACATTAGGTGTTGCTCCTCTCCTACCAATAACATTAATGTCAAATGAGTCATATATTCTTATTATGACTCATTCTTCTGCTGTTTTTATCTTCTGTGGATATCATTTTGTTATAAATTAAAAAGTCACACCAATTCTTACCTATTCCCTAAACTCTTCCAAACAAGGTAAGGTTAAATCTAAGTACTAGATTTTAGAGGCAGGTCAAGTAGCATCATGGGGAGGAATCCCGATTTGAGGTCCACCCCATTCTGCTCCATCCCAGCTGTATGTTCCTAGGCAAGTTATTCAGCCTCTCCAAGCTTCAGTGTGCTTAGCTGGAAATAGGAATAACAGGGCTATTGATAGAATTGTTAGGGGGTGTCCGTGGAATGTAGTAGGGAAAGAGTTGAACACACTGGCCGATGATGCTCGAGGGTCCTCTTCTGTTATGAAGGAAGAATAGCTCTGAGTTATGAATATAGGATAATGGGAAAATTAAACATGAGGAGGAGATTAAACAAACAGATTAAGATGAGGTTTAAGAGTAATTAATAATCAAGAATATGAAAGGTTACTACTATAATAAGATCTTTTACCAACTTTTCATCTACAAAGATGATGGGTGGTGAAATGTCTGATTACTATGTGCACTTAAGGCCATAGGGAAAAAATACTTTGTTAACAGTGGAGAGTAATGGAATTTGGAATGGGTTGTTAAATTAAGATTATAGCGCACTCTCTATAAATTAGTGTAGATTTGGATCTTTGGGAGAATTGTTGAAAATGTGATTTCTTTTGTAACTGAGGTGATCGTTTCCTAAAATATCTTATATGCCCATGCTCTCCCCATTTTAGATGTAAAATTTCTATGGTCTTGTAAAGCATTTTATTTAATATCTCATAGGGTAGAATTATATTATAAAATTTTAGTTGTTTTAGGTTTCCTTTATAGTGTTGATTTTTGTATCTTTTTCTCAGGTGGCAAGGACAGTTGAATGCCAATGCCTTTTTACTGATACTCTTTTTCACAATGTCCTATAAACATTTGATTATATCTTTATTCTTAAAGAAATGTAAGTGTGTGCCTTCAATTTATATATATTTACAAATTGTAAATAATCCATAGTACATTTTTTAATTATAAAAACAATGTTTAAAGGATAAGAGAAAATAAATACAAGTCCAAAGAATGTTTTAAGCATTCTACGGGACTTTTGCTCTCTCAAACATCCTTCAATCAAATACAAACAGCTACTAAGAAGGGTGGGTGCGGTAGCTCATGACTGTAATCCTAGCACTTTGGGAGGCCAAGGTGGGAGGATCACTTGAGGCCAGGAGTTCAAGAGAAGCCTGAGCAACATAGTGAGACCCCATTTCTACAAAAAATAGAAAAATTAGCCGGGTATGGTGGCACACACTTGGAGTCTCAGCTACTTGGGAGGCTGAGGCAGGAGGATTGCTGGAGCCCAGGAGTTTGAGGATGCAATGAGCTATGATGACGCCACGGCACTCTACCCCAGGTGACAGAGCAAAACTCTGTCTCAAAAAGAAAAAAAAAAGAGAGAAAATCAAGTTGTTTGGTAATGATACTTTTGAATAAAATGGGGAAAACACCAATGCTTGGGAAAGGAATTGTGAGAGAAAGATGTGGTAGTTGTCTGAAAGAAAAAGACTTTCTAAGCTTGAGCTAATATGCCTTGTTCTGTTCATTTAACGTTAAGTCAAGGTTTTCTTTCATGAAAAATGTGACAATGCATGTGAACTCTTTCTACTGCTGTACTATAGCCCCTGGCAACATTAATATGAGGCAGGGTTTCTCTCCCTTCCCCTGCAACCCTCCATTCAGGACACAGTGAGATTTTAGACAGATAAATGCTAAGAGAACCCTATGTACCAAAGGCAGTGTTTACTGCATGTAATACATATCATTGTTTGTCTCCTGTAGTGAAAAATACTTGTGTCGTGCTGTTAAAATGCACTCCTGACAGACCAGTGCTTGCTATTATAGGGTCCATTGCTTAAAAAAATGATACACTGACAGAAATACAATTTAAGAAAATTTAACACCAAGGGTAGTCAACCATGTAGGCTACTATTAAGGGGCCAAAACTCAAGGCCGGGGGTTTATTTAAAAAAGAGGCACAGTTTATTTTCTAGTAGTAGGCAAAGTTAAAAGAAAAAAAAATTGAACTTGAATTCCTTGCTCTCTAGTCTGTAGAAAATTAATGAAAGCAACAGTCCAATAAGATTTTATTACAGAAATGTTTAAGTGAAACATTTTAAGAATGCTTTGGAATTTTTAAACAGTTACTTACCATTTAGAAAGCTGTAACACCGCCGTGCGTAACAAATTGTTAGCATTGGATCCTAGGCACACCCAGTGATTTTCTTAAAATGGGTAGTCAGAGCTGGCTAATCTGAATCACTTTGTTCATTTCATTTTTGTGTGTGTAGCTTACAGATATATTTGAGATTGACAGGTCAGCAGTACCCACAATTACTATAACTTAAAATGTAAGCCATTGTCCAAGTACCCTAATGGGCATAGTTTGGTAATTAATGCAGTGGATTAGTCACAAGACCTTTTGAGAAGGAAAATAACCAAATATGAGATGTGAGGAGATATATTGGAGTTCTAGAAGAGTACAGAATGTTCTAATGAATAAACTGCTACTGAATGATGATAAAGCATGTGTTTTGAAGCTATCATATGACTCTATTATTAGGGGAAAGAATTCCATGAATTTATATGAGCTATATTCTCTAATTTTACCATTTTAAAAACAAATCTGTGATCTAGTAATATTTGATGCCAACTCTGTGTGGCTTGCATGTTCCTTTGGGGTAGAAAGGTTACAAAAGTAATGTAAAGTAATCTGAGCTACAAGGAGCTTAACTCAGGTACTAGAGAAGTGAAAAAAAAAATACATTACCTACTGCTGTGGAGAGACAAAAGATGTGATTTCCCTACCTCGATGGTATAGTCTTATTGCCACAGGCTAGGATGGGCCTTGGGAAGCAGTAGGTTCTAGCAAGAAAGTATATCCAAAGACGAAATGCAGTGTCTTTGCAGATGTCCTCTAGAATTCAGTTGTCCTGAATCTGACAGTATTATACAACAAAATCTTCTGTGGATGTAGAAGGTAATGCCTAGTGTGAAATTTGCCCAGACACATTGTCCAGGGCCTCTGTGACTCAGCTGTGTGTCAGAGCAGACCCAGAAATGCATGCTGACAAAGATTGCGACCCTCAGCTCTCCTTACCAGAGCCATGCACTGGTTCTCCATTCATGCACATGTTTTAGTTACGTTTCTTAAATTCCATATGTGGACTTTATCCTATTATGGTGTCTCAGCACTCTGTGTTCTTGCCAGAGATTACAACTTCAAATGCTGCTTTTCAGTTTTTATTTTTTAGGAAGTCATCTGAAGGAAATAGTATTTATGGCAGATTACCAGATGTTGAGCTATTTCTTCTAATACTTTTAAATATATCCTTTGCATCAATCCAGAGAGCTGTGTGCTTGACCTTGAACTCTGTTGTTTTGGCCTCTCCAAATTTTTCACAGAATTATACATCAGGGTTTCACCGTTCCCCTATGTTGAAGAATGTTTTATATTTATTTGATAAACAGCTGTAAAACCTTTGGTGTCTTCAGGATGCTATTGTGGACTTTGTTTATTGTATCACACAATGTCTTACAGCCTCAGTTGTGAAATTCCCTCAAATCTTAGTATAAAAAAAGTTTCTGGGACTATAAAGCATCAAATGGCATTTTTCTTGGGCCTTGTGAATCATATATTTGTTTACATTTTCCTTCTTTTCTTTGTTTCCTAGGAAGTCCAGATCAAATTTAGTATACTTTGTAACAACTGTTTAGAACTGCATGATATGTTAATAGAATCCCCAGACTTTTGTATTTTCTTACCCATATTTTCCCTTTATTATGTTATGTGGAGCTGTTTATATCATCTGAGGATTATCTTTGAAATCGTTCAAATGAAATAGTTTAAATAATTGAAATGGATGAGCTACAATGGAAAAAAATAAAGGTGAAAGCACAGGGCCTGGTGCATGAGAGTTGATGAAATTAATTTTCTAGTCTGAACTATGGAAAATATAGGTGGATTCAAATAATATTTGGAAATAGTATTTAGAACGTTTATACTCACTTTAGGTAGGATGAAGATTGTAGCAAATATAACCTTTCATATTCAGTAATATTCATCTTTATCATTATGTGATTATTTAGCATTAAGTTTATCTATCCATCTATTTATTTATTTATTTATTTAGAGACAGGATCTCACTCTGTTGCCCAGGCAGGAGTACAGTGGCTCCATCATAGCTCACTACAGCCTTGGACTCCTGGCTTCAAGTGATCCTCCTGCCTCAGCCTCCTGAGTGGCTGGGCCTACAGGTGCACATCACCACACTTGGCTTATTTTTTTAGTTTTTGGTAGAGATAGAGTCTTGCTATGTTGCCCAGGCTGGTCTTGAATTCCTGGGCTCAAGCAATCCTCCTGCCTTGACTTCCCAAAGTAATAGGATTAGAGGCATGAGCCACTGTGCCTGGCCTTCATTTTTAAAAAATGTAAACATGTATGCAAATCTTATTTCTTGAAGCAGTAATCAATAACTTGTTTTCTACAACGATACTTTCATGTAAATAAAATAGGCTGAATTATTTAACTCACCAAGGGCTAAGACAGCAATCATTTACTCAAATGCCTCTAGGTTCCAGGGTCTGGCAGGTAAAGTAATGTAGTGAATGGGGGCTTGCGTGCCCCATCCAAAAGGGGACCCCAGCTTAATTCCAGCAGGCTGTAAGAGTGTGGATGGACCCAATGTTGCTGATTTCTCTGGATGAACTAGTTTTTCTGTAGATATTTAAGTGAAATCTCTTGAATTTAGGATATTGACAACTCATTCTAATGTGGTACACAAACCACGAGTATGTCACCTCTTGGTCAGAAACATAAAATTCTAGTTTCAAATAACTGACCAAATAACTGATTGGTTAAGGTGTTTGATAATGTTTCTTCCATTCTGAAGAGGGGATCACCACCCCTCATCCCACATATACCGGTTATACCTCTGCTTCAAAAATCTCCTGGGACCCTTCAGCCTAACAAGGAGTCATGGCATTCTCTGTGAGGGGGGAGGCAGCTCCTACGGAGAAAAGCGCAGTCTTGCTTCTTCTGGAATCTCATGGTAACCACTGCAATTTCCTTGGAGTGAAGCGGGATGTTTTCTGGAACACTCATCGTGCCAAATTTAAGACATTTGATGCCATCCACTTCTAACCAAGCCTCTTAAGCCAATAATTATTCATCGCAGGATGAAAGGCAAATCCACTCCCACCACTCCTTCACCCCCACTGTTGATTCTGAATTTCTCGTTTCCATTCCTTTTCTCGCTCTCTGCGTATTATAGTTTTCCTGTTACCTTCACTCGCTACTTTTCTACTAGATGCTCTGGAAACCCCATGTCTTCGTCAATAGCCTTTCCTATGTCTGCAATCTTTTGGCATTGCTTTAATTGAAATTTGTCTCTCTTTTAAGGAGACAGTTTTCCTTTCAACTGTCAACAGGGGCAAAGTTGTGCTTATTCACATAAATCCCGTATTCCATGAAGCCAAGAGGAGAAGATGATGTTCTCTTAGACACAGACAACTCTGTGTACTCACTAATAAAAGTGCATCCTCCAGAAAACTCATACACTCTAGTTACACTGCCTTTTACCCTTTCTCACTGCTGTCATTCCCCTCTTGCTATAATTATAGGAGATTCTAAAAGGCTTAGAGCTGGCCCCTCTGAAACCAAACCCTAATTTGTTGAACCTCCTTGACCCAAGTGAACATTAGCTCTCCATTCCAAAATTACGCACGATGTCTTGCCCTTATGGAAAAGTCTTTCATCTCAGGAATCTTAAGCTTCATAGTATCATCCTATCTCATTTGCGATACAACTGATCTTTAATCTCAGACACTCAGCTCTCCTGTTACGTCTTTTTCTCCTAATTTGGTCAGGTCTTTGAGGTTTCTATTTTTCTTTGCCCAGTGTGAACCCAACTGTTGATCAGACAAGTCCCCCTCCCTCCCACCCTCATGTCTCCTTCCGTGCCTGTGCTAGCTCGGTGTTCACTAAAGCTCTAGCACTGGCAGGCCACCCCTTTTCATCTATGCCTACGGTGTGGCTAAGCATTGCTAGAAACAAGCAAACAACGTAGATTGATACTCCTTGAAGCTTTGTCAGGTTTGATGTAAATCAATCTCTTTTATCACTGTTTATATTTCACCTACTTTTCCATTTATCTTTAAATTTTTTTTATCCCATCTGTATGAATGAAATGTTCCTATTCCTTCTAAGGCCAATTTTATGTCCTTGACTCCATTCCCGCCAGTACCCTGTGGGTCTTCATTTTATGAAGTATCTCCTTTTTCTTCAGTATCTTTAAATCTTCTTTTCTACAGTCTCTTGACTCTCAACATATGAATGTACCCCAGACTTTCCTGTTCTGAAAAAATATTCCTTTATCCCTCAAATATAGGTTGGTGTTACCCAATTCCTTCATTGTCGTCTTGGCATTCCTACTTTCTCAGCATCATTTGCTCCTCACCCGCGTGGGCTTTTGCCTCTAACTACTCTGCTGATACTGGTTTCTCTGATATCTGACTGCTAAAGCCA
Source organism: Lepilemur ruficaudatus (assembly GCA_963574885.1). Classification (NCBI taxonomy): domain Eukaryota; kingdom Metazoa; phylum Chordata; class Mammalia; order Primates; family Lepilemuridae; genus Lepilemur; species Lepilemur ruficaudatus. The sequence goes on from CAUYRT010072080.1 coordinate 31,251, forward strand.
ATGGGCATTTTCTTAAGAATCATCTTACAGACTCTTTTCTCTCTTTGCAGTGTTGATTGTTCCTCTTTAAAACCTCTCTACTGTCTTGGATGCCATGACCCTACACAGTTCTGATTCTTTTCTGGGTGCCTCATCCACATCAGATACTTAAAAACTCTTTACCATCTCTTTAAGGATGGGACCCCAGAAACTTTGATCTTATTGTGGTATGCTTATTTTTCCTAGGAGGTTTTACCTGTATTCATGGTTTTAATTCTTCCTCATGTTGTGATGACTCTTAAATCCCCACTTGCAGCCCATAGCTTTCCTTCACCCTTATGCAGTGTGTATCTAGCAACTTCCTTGACATCTGTAATTAAATGTTACACAGGAACCTCAGGCTCAAAATATCTAAAACTAAACTCATACAAAATTAACATAATTCTTTTTTTTTTTTTTTTTTTGAGACAGAGTCTCACTCTGTTGCCTGGGCTAGAGTGCCATGGCGTCAGCCTAGCTCACAGCAACCTCAAACTCCTGGGCTCAAGCGATCCTCCTGACTCAGCCTCCCAAGTAGCTGGGACTACAGGCATGGGCCACTATGTCCGGCTAATTTTTTCTATATATTTTTAGTTGGCCAATTAATTTCTTTCTATTTTTAGTGGAGATGGGGTCTCGCTCTTGCTCAGGCTGGTTTTGAACTCCTGACCATGAGCAATCTGCCCAGCTTGGCCTCCCAGAGTGCTAGGATTATAGGCGTGAGCCACCGTGCCGGGCCTCAAAATTAACATAATTCTAGTATAATACCTTGACTTGATAAAGACAATGTAAAACTATATACAAACTAATTTTATTTTTGAATGTAGACATAAAATCTTAAAAGGCATTAGCAAATAGTCTATCTGTATGCAATATGAATAACACACTAAAAACAGGTAAGATTATTTCTAGAATGCAGGGAATGAATACAAGGATATGTTTCAACCTCATTCATTACATTATCAAGCTGGAGGAAGAAATACCATGGCTATAGCCATATATTCCAGCTGATAAAATTCAGCAGCCATTTTAAAACTTCAAACTAAAGAGAAATAAGAGGAAACTAGTTAAATATGATTAAGAAAATTTATTGAAACCTAAGTGCAAATTTATATTAATAAAACAGTTAATATTAATACTAAAGTCATTCCCATTAAAATCAAGGAAGAGCCAGGAATATCCACTATTTAATGTTTTTTAGCCAATGTAATAAGATAAGAAAACAAAATAATCAATATAAATATTAAAAAGAGACATATTTTCTTTGCAAACAATTGAGAAAACTCAAGAACTAATAAGAAAATTTAGCATAGTAGCTAGATAAAAGAAAAGGTAAATAGAATTTATAGTTTTACTCAATGCTGAAAAGAACTAGCTAGAAATAGAGAAGAAAAGAAATTAAGAATGGTAATAAAGCTGTTAAAATACATTTGCATTAGGGTCCAGCATTCATATGGAGAAAATTTTTTTTAAAGGAAAACTCTGCTAAAAAGATTGTCCTCTATTTGTTCACATTTGCCAGATAAATATCATAGAAAAATCTCAACTAGACTGAGGTAGGGCTGTTATAATATCAGTGAAATTTCAAGGGTTTGTTTTAACATTGTGAAATAAAGTCAACAAAGTGAAACTCAAATTATGGCAAATATTTCTTGAGAATTTTGCTCCATAACAGGTACTCTTCCAGGGACTGATACTGCAGCAGCTTAAAAAAAGAAAGAAAGACAGAAAATCTTTGCTTTGTGTACCTTATATTGTAGTACTATTTCTGAAGTATTTTTGATAACCGGTGTACTATACTAAGTGCTTTACAGACATAGTCTCTGAGCCCTTGGGAATGACAGCATTCCTAAACCTATTTTAGAGACAAACACACTGAGGCTGAGAGTAATTAAGTCATTTAGTCAAAAAGTCCCCATGGTACAAGTGATAGAGCTAGAATTCTAATCAAGACAGCTTGAATTTAGAACCCTTTCTCATGGGCTGTTTTCTAGTGTGTAGTGACTGAGGACAGGGCACCAGAGGGCTTACTCTCTGGTCCCCTTAAGTTGGGACTATGATGTCTAATTGAATTGTCAATCACTCAAATACAGGCACTAATGAACTTCTTTTATTTCTCTCCAAATAACCAATGGTTTGTTTGTGCCTAGCAGTATATATAATGTTGATTAGTGGTAGGTTGGAAAATATTCTTTAGTGTCTAGAATTTTGTCAAAACTTTAACTATAGGGTAGCACAGCAAACGTAAGCTTGAATGATGACTGAATGTCTGTGTTGTATTTAATGTATTCAATAAACAATGTATTTTTTAATAGATTTAAAAGAAGACAAAATGTTAAAATTCTGGGTGGTCCATTCTGTATTTTTCTATATTTAAATTTAATAAGCTTTTATCATGAAAGAAGCTTAAGTACATTGTGAAAAATTCAAGAATACAGATAAACAAAAATGCAAGAACAAAAGCACTATAATCCTACCAGAGCCTACTAATGTTCGTTATTCCAGATCTCTTTCTACCTGTATTTATACACATCTATATATTTTTATCAACTTGAGGCTGTATTTTACCTACTGTTTTGTAACCTAATCTTTCCAGTCTATGATCTATATTTTTCCATGGTAGAAAATTTTTAATCTACTACATGACCCATATTCAGATTTTTCTATTTGTCCCCAGAAACATCCTCCAAAGTTGCCTTTCTAAAGCAAGATCCAATCCAAGATTGAACTTTACTTCTGGGTGTTGTATGTATTAAGTGTCTCTTAATCTTGAACATTGCCATTTTTTCATAACATTCACTTAATTAAAGAGACTGTAGAAGCTGTCCTATAGCATATTCCACCTTCTGCTGTGGACTGGTTGCATCCTTGTGGTGTCATTGATCTTGTTCGTGGTTCTATCCCTCATGCTCCCAGCAAAATAGAAGTTGCTCTAAAGGTTTGATAAAATTCAGATATATATTTTGTTTTAGAATACATGACAAATGATATATTTGTCATATTGTATCACATCAGGAAACACATAATATCTGTAATCTATTAGTGACACTAAAGTTGATTACAGGTGAGGATAAGCTGATCCTGCTTTTGTACAGTTACACTTTTCTCATAGTGACCAGAAAGTATCCTGTGAAGTATTCCTTGAATACCAGCAGATGTCCAGTTCCCTGTTGATCAACCTAATGGGTTTAGGTAACAATTGATAATCATTCTCTAAATTGGTACAGGTTGCAAAATTATTCTATCATCCCATAACTCCTTCTACATTTAGTTGCTGGTACTTCTCTGTAAAGTGTAGCTTTCCCTCACTCCATTGATACCCTGAAATACAATGTCTACTGGAAAAATACGATGAAAATTTGCTGAATTCTTACTGAATGCCTAGTAGGGTAGTGGGGTGGAGAGCGGAGAAGGGCAGCCTCTTTCTACTGAGTTATCTGTTAAGCTAGAAGATTCCACCAAAGTGGCCTTTCTTTACTTAGAGTCCTTACTCTCTAGCCATAACCCTGCCTAAGATTCTAAAAACTTCTTTTTCAAATCCTTAAGCCATAATGCTGACAAATAAGAAACAAGGGAACTTATTCATTTATACTTCGGTGTTACCTTTTTAAGCTACAGGTTTACTATCACTAAATTGTTAATTATATGTAAACCTGGAAGGTTATGTAGTACCTACCAAGAAACTTGTTTCTCATCAGTTGAATCAGGCACATTAGATTTTAATTCTGTTCTGAGGCTCACCTAAGAGCTCACTGAGAAGTACAGCTATTGTTTTTCCGGTAATAATTTTCAGAACAAATAGAAAAATTTGGGCAATTCTTTGTTTTGATTTCTTAAGTCTGTTGGAAAACAGCCAAACCATTTAATGAAGGTTACCCTAAATATCTAAATAATGTGTATCTAGGAGAATATATATAATTTAATGCTAGAAGAGAAAACATTTTGTTCACTTAAAAAAAATCCCTATGGATGTTTATGACCTTTATAATCAATACCTTTTTAAAAAACTAGACTCTAGAGAGTATTTGGGTGGGAAAAGGTCACTTATTTGCAATGATACATTCTGTCAAGAGTATATATAAATGTAATATACTAGACCTTAACAATGCAATATATTTCATTAGAATAAAGCACCTTTTTGCTTTTTATTTCAAATGAGACTTTGTTAAGTATGTAACTATGAATGATTTCCCCTTGAATACATTCTTTTAGTGAACTAATGTGATTTTTATTGTAGTGCTTTGAGATTTTTTAGAGCCAGGGTCAGACCTGCTCATGGGCCGGCCTATAATGTGTCTACACCAAAGAGAGCACAACTGCTTCTCCCTTCCTGCCTCCTCTGTCCTTTCTACCTGACCCCTCCCTAACTTCCCCCACCCAATTTAAGGTTAAAGAGGTAGGACGTAATTTTTAATTTATATTGTTCAGGTGAACTAAGTAAAAAGCAATGTTTCTCAAACTTGAGTAGTTTATACATCCTTTGGAAGAAAAAAAAATTCTCTTAGAATCCCCCAAATATTCAGGGTACATGAATTTGAGAAAATTGTAGTACTGTCACATCAGGTAGTTACTTAACATTTTCTAAGTTTAAATTAATTAAATTATAAGAACTCAAAGAAAAGCAGAGTCTCTGTTGCCTGGGAAGACTTTTGGGAGGAGATGAGAATGGTCTGGATGAGTTGGAGAGAGTACACTTCACATGAAAGTAGCTGCCTGCTAAGGCCTGGAGTCCATTGTGAATTTAACAGTGAGGAAAATAGGCCGGGTGCGGTGGCTCACGCCTGTAATCCTAGCACGCTGGGAGGCCGAGGCGGGCGGATCTCTCAAGGTCAGGAGTTCGAAACCAGCCTGAGCAAGAGCGAGACCCCGTCTCTACTAAAAATAGAAAGACATTAATTGGCCAACTAAAAATATATATAGAAAAAAAAATTAGCTGGGCATGGTGGCACATGCCTGTAGTCCCAGCTACTCGGGAGGCTCAGGCAGAAGGATCACTTTGAGCCCAAGAGTTTGAGGTTGCTGTGAGCTAGGCTGACGCCATGGCACTCCAGCCCAGGCAACAGAGTGAGACTCCGGTTGGGGGGGAAAAAAAAATGAGGAAAACGGGCTGGTTGAATTAGCTGTAGACTTGCCAGACAAAATACAGGTTACCTGGTTAAATACAAATTTCAGATAAATAACAGATAAAGAGACAGATAGGTAGATAGATAGATAATTAGTCTAAGAATACCCCAAGCATTATTTGGGGATCCTAAATGCAGCAATCACAATTAGGTGGCTCATTTAGAAGAAAATTAGAAAACTGTGGTCCTGTAGAATTGATCCAGGGAGCCATTTTTGGCAGTGTGAATATTGTTAAGCTGGTAATATGTAAATTATTGAACAGGTGAGTGAAATGAGGAAATTAGTGCATTAAGGAAAAATCCTCTCCCAGATGTGTGCAGAATGGTTTGTTATGAAAAGAGAATATATTTTTTGTGTTTATTGTTATGCTTACTAGTCTGTCTACCCAGTACTAGACTGCAAATGTTTTGAGGACAGGGAAATGTCTTGTTTTATTTTATCCAGCATCAGTAGAAAACCTAGAAGATAATAGGTACTCAATAAATATTGAACACTGGAAGGTATAAGGGAGTGGGGTAGAATAAAATATTTAGGAACATTTAAACTAATGCAGTAAAGTGACAACATGTGATAAAGAAGAGTAATTGCTGGCTCATTAGGAAACTGTGGTTTTAATAACAGAGTTTGTTTAGGAAGGTTTCAGGGAAGAATTGTGATAAAAGATGGTCCTGGGAGCTGGAAAGGAGATTTAGGAGATGGATCTTGAAAATAAGATTTGCTTCCTCACAACATTCAGATGGCTGTTGGTGCACCTTCTGAGCTGCCCGCCTAAGTGAGATATATAATATCGTAACCTATGCTGTTTATTAATTCTTTAGAGTCATGGTGGTGAAGAACTATCACCAGATATGGATGGATACAGATGATATGAGCCACAAGTTTTCTGCAGCTGCTAATAGCAGGGTTCTGATGTGTTGGCACCTAACTCATCTTGAATTTGATCAAAGACAGACCTAATCGGCACTGAGTTTCTGCAAGTAGATGCTGATATTGCCTAACAAGGTTCTAGGGTAGCTTTGCTCAGTGGAGCTTTGACCATATTTGGTTATTTCTAAAAGAAATAGTTCAGGAAAGGACATGGGGAGGGTGGTATGATCATTTCTTTGTAACAGTTTCTAAATACTTTATTTTTTACTTCCTCCTACAAGTCTTATGTCCATTAAACACTGAGTTCAAAATGGGATTTTTAAATAGGTGGTACTACTCTAGTGGGTATAAGCAAAATTTCTATATGAAATCTATTTTGTTGACAAGGGAAGAGTGTTAATTTCCAGTTATACCATTTAAGCCCCTACTCTGTAATTCAGTAATTTGGGGGCATATGAATATTTCATGCTGAGTAAAGGAGAGGGCAAGCTATCAGGGAGCTTATTATCTAGCAAGAAAGAGACAAACAGAGGGACGCAGCTGACACAAAATCTGAAAGATCAATGTAGTATATGAAGACAAGTGTTTAAATAGCCAAAGAAGGGTGTTATTCATTCTGTCTCAATGAAATCAGAGAGCTTCATATCTCCAATGACAGTTGAATTGATTATAGAAAAGGAGTAGTAGTTTTCTAGAAGAATAGATTTAGTAAGGGCTCAAGAGGCAGGAGTGGTAGAAAATCAGTCATGAAAGTAGATGGTGAATTAGGGAGGAGACAGCATGTCGGGTCAGGAGGGAGGCTCAGTGGTGGGATGGAAGACAGACAGGCTGAACCTTTCATGCCTCCCTGAATTTATCCTGCACACAGTGGGGAGCTATGGAAGGTTCTAAACAGCATCAACAAATTGGATCTGTATTATAGAAAGGTTATTGGCTGCAAAGTGGAAGGGGAAGAACAGGGCAGGGTAGGCTGGTGGAAAAGATGTTCAGCTAGCAGGTTGCAAGGCAGAAGTGATGTGGAATAGAAGTAGGTCACTAAGTAAGAACAAAAAAGGATATATTTGCTTTTAAGAGATAAGCAGGGTTAGATTTGGGGGTCTGAGGAGAGGAGTAACAGTCAAAGATGAATTTGGGACTTCTGGTTTGACGGACTTGCAGATGTTTCGACATTCATTTGGACGTTGGACATGGGAAGGGGGAGAGTAACATAGTCTGCAGAAGAGAAGGACGTTATGTGTAAGGAGAACTAGACTTGTTTGGTTGTAAGACTCCAGTGAGTAGAAAGTCTAGGAAGAGAGATTTTAGCTTTAAATATAAGCACTTCCTAGAGGTCAGGAAGTGAAAAGAGCTCCTTAAGAGGTAGTAAAGAATTGCCTCTGAGGTTCCTTCTGCTGCTCCGCTGAGGCAAGAGGGAGAATTCTAAATGGCTGAGCATATGGAGTCCAGCTCTCCTGTTACCCCTCTGTGTGCACCTGGGCATGGAACATATTCTGAATGCCTCATTTTCCTCATCCGTAAAATGGAGGAATAATCTACCACCTGCCTCATTTGGTGGTTGTGAGGACTAATGAGACAACCCCTGTGAAATGTCTAGACCAGTGTCTGGTGCAGAGAAAGGGCTCCAGAAACATTAGCTCTTATAAGCTAAACCCCTGCATAATTGACCACATTTCATATTGATATTGATTTGAGATGTTTCTTTAAAATGTGAGCACGGAAAATCTCCTGACTGATTTGTCTAATTTGCTGAGGTATAATTATCAGAGAGGACTTTCAGTTGCTTTTTTCCATTAAAAATTCTTCATAGTATTACCATTAGTGTGTGGAAATTGATCATGTACAAACGTTTTTTGAAAACATACATAGCCTCCATTTTAGTGGGGTTTTGTGTATGTGGGTTTATTTATTCATTTTGAGCTTCAAAAGAGAATGTTGAGCTTTTTATAAAACACAACAGACATCATAGTGTGAAGTTCAGATTACAACTTGGAAGTCAGTACTGGGTTCTATAGTACTGTGGATTGCCCTGTCATATTTTGCTAGGTTAAAAAAAAAAAAAAAAAATACACCTTTTCCCTTGTGTGTTTTTTGTTTCTTTTTGTTCCTAGTTTGTCACACTATGTATCACACTTTGATTAAGAGTAAGAGAGGAAGTCCCATATGGAGCGAGCATCAATGTGGGTATCAGAACACTTAGAGCCTGCCAGGTTTCCATCACTGCCACTAATGACTATGAGATCTTAGATGAGCCACTGCCGCCTCTCTGCTTCCCTTTCCCCACTTTTAGAATGGATGCCACCCACCACCTCTCAATAGGCATGGTAAGGATTAATTTTTCTATTACAAATTGATATAAGAATTTCTTTTCTAATGGCCAATAAAACCTTAGCTGTTGGAAACAGCCATTTTCCCCTCACGTGCCCAGAGGTTAAGAGAAGACAAATAGGAATTAACTCCATTGTGTCAGCAAGAACATTGAGATTCAAAATTTTTTAAAAAGTGGTGGAAATAGAGAGGGAAAGTTCCTAATTCAGGTTTTATCCCCTACCTAAAACACATTGTTGGTTAAGTGCCTTGAACCTGTCAGAAATAAGAGTGTAGGAAAAAATACCAAGTAATATCAGCCTGCCAGTCTGGGCTGTCGGGAATATCTATTATGCCATCTGTCACAGGAGATTTTAGGTTGGAGAACAGCAAATCCGTGACTGGGGACTCAAAGTTCAAAAGCAGAAGTTCTCTCCTCTCTGCACACCGCGCAGGGCGTCTAAATCACCATCCGCGGGCCAGGCGTTTTCATTGATCATGCGTCCTGTATCTGTAGCTTCATTTAAAAATAAAAGGTTTTTAAAAGCCATCGCTTGTAAACTGTTCCAAGGGTCCTGTAATTTAAATCAATATGATTGAGATATGTGATACCAAATTCCTAACCCTTACTGTTTGCCTCTAACTCAACCTGGAGCTGGGTGGTGTTACATTTTTATAATAGGAGCAAATCCGAAGAGTAGATGGAAGAAAGCTGGCTTTCCAAAGGGACCAGGTAAGCTGCAGGTCCGCCACGTGCACAGGTTTGTCACTTTGGGGAAGCGGAGGAGAAGCAGCAATTAGGCTGCGGAGTAATGCTCGTAGGGGCACGGGCTCCAGTTCCGTAATACATTCCTTTCTTAATGTGACTTGATGTAGATAGAGTGAGGGCCTATCAGGTGTGAAAAGCCCTGCTGCTCCTGGCGTGGAGTGGCCTCCAGACGGTGATTTGGCGACGTCAATCTAGTCATGCTTGATTTCGACACTTAACGTGGTAAAGCAGGATTTCTCTACCCCCGATCAACTTCTCAATTAGCAAGCTGCCTTGTGTAACGGCCTTGTTTTGCAATCCCTCAGGGCTGCTTCAGGGGTCATTAGGGTGAGAAAACTTGAGCACCAGCTCGGGCTTGAGCAGAGCAGGAAGGGAGCCTCAGAGATTTCCTAAATACATATAACCCTTTTTCAAGTTGTTTGCTTTCATGGGATTGATTCTTGGCACATTAAGAAGCTTAAGGCTCCAGTATCTTCTTTTAACTGCACCCCGCCTTATCGCCTTTGCAGCTGACAGGTTTTTTTTGACAGGCTGAGAGTAAGAAGAGATAACTAGTAGGTTAGTACTTTATTTATACGTGTGGACACACAAGCACATAGAGAGACACGCACATTCACGCTCAAATATCTTTTAAGTTGTCTTTTCAGGCCCTCTGGTTAACAGTAAATATCCACTGTCAAATGATTCCAGTACCTTATTTTTTTTCGTATGCAGTATGTCTGGGTTCAAAACCTTTGTTTTTGCTATATCTGACTTTATTCACTAATGATTTTAAATTGTCCCTGTCTTATTCAATATTCTCTCTTAACCTCAAATAATATTTACATGAATAATATATGTTAATGTGAGATTTTTGTGATGGGCATTTATGAGTAGACATTGAAATATATTTATTTAATTTGATTTTTCCCAATCCATGATTTGACTGAATGCCTAACTTTAATAGAGAGAAAGGTTTTCTTTTTTTTCCTTCACAAAATTTATCTGGATAAATACATAATAAAAACATAGAGATGTATTTTGAGAATTGTACAGCTTAGAAAAACATCTCCACGTTCAAGCATTGTAAGTTTCATGTTTGTAATTTCCTATTTTGATAACCTATTTTCATATCCACTTATTATCACACTGTTAGAAATTTAGATGAACGAATTCATATCAAATATTTTTGCAGGTTCTGCCTTAACGTAATATTTGTAGAAGAAATTATTCTAACATACATTCCATGAACAGGTTTCCCCAAAAGTGGTTTGCCTTGGTCTCTTATGAAACTATTTACTTCATTGACAGTGAGCATAGTGTTGTATGTTTAGAAACATATGCATGGTTCTAGAGGTAACTGAACTCAGTGTATTTTGTAAATTGGAAGCTGGGTGTATGTTGATGTTATACACCCCAAAACACACTATTTATGAAGGCTTTGACATCCAGTTTTAGATCTGTTTAAGGAATAGTGAAAATTCTGGACACTCTGGCATAGCTTTTTCTAAGAAGTACTTCAAATAATAACTCCTAAAGGCAACACAACAAAGGAAATATCTTAGTAGCTCTATCTTTTTATAAAGAAATACATACACATTCCAAAAATGAAGTCTTTACTTAAAGTCAGTGCTATAGAAGTAGCACTTTCTAAAAAGAAAAGTTTAAAAATCTATGTGGAAAATATCGTGAATGTTTTGAACAATAGTGTATGGGTATGTTCAAATATGTCATCTACAGGTTTGATTGTAATTTTTTTGTATAGTTTTACTACACCAACATTCAATTTTAATATTGCTCCTCCATAATACTATATTAAGAGTTGTGATAATTTGTTATGGAAAACATCAAGTTTGAACAAATTAATCCTAACGAATTGATGAATTGCACCTTTGAAGCTCTGACTTGGGTGGGGCAAAGGCAATATATGTAACCTAAACATTTGTACCCTGGTAATATGCTGAAATAAAAAAGAAACAAAAAACAAACAAACAAAAAAACCATTTTTTCTTTTTGTGTCCCTTTCCTTTTGTAAATTTCTTATTCTAAAAAGGAGCTCATCTAATCCTACAAATTGTTTTCATGGCTTTATTTTGAACTCTTTTAAATTCTACTTTAAGGCAATGCAAAAATTCTTTAAAAGGATTCACAAATTTAACAATATATATATTTTCCACACTAATCCATGTTGAATACAAGTTATATACCTTCCTGTTTAAATGGATTTTAAGAAAATATTACAAATTCAGTCTAACTAAAAGTCAAATTTCTAAATTAGTTTTTACTTGAATAATTTAATTATACTTTCATTAGAACAAAGGATCACAGAATTTTAAAATTATGCAAAAACCGTTAAAGAGTATTTAGTTCAGTTTGCCTATTTGGGTCAATGAAGGAACTGAAGAATAGAAATTCTGAAACCTCTAAATTCTAATTGCTCTTTGATTGTTACTAGGGTTGCCATATATTTTCTATGGCACTTTTAATAAAGATAGCAAAACTCTATAGATTAGGCTAGGTTTATATATAGGATTGTTCTGGAAAAATTGTGATGTATGAGTACCTTGCTATTAGAGATATTTAACTCATTTTTTTTTAAATGATAGTGGTGTTAAGAGTACTTTCTTCAAGAATTTAAGAACAATTACTTATTAAAATACTAAAGAGGTAAATGGTTCAGATGTTAAATTTGCTTTGCAGAAAATAGTTTTTTAAAAAAGAACAAGATATATTTCATGAATATTTGGTGATTATGTCAATGGAATTCAGAACTATAATATACTCTGATGCCTCCATAACATAATATCCTCAGTTAAAAACAGGGATGTTTATCTGTAATAATATTTTCTAGATCCCTTTTCTTTAGCAATTTTAACTTTGATAAAGTAGATTATACAATGTCCCAAGTCCTGCTATTTACCTTAAAAGAAAGCATCGGTAATTATGTTGTTTTTTTCAAAGAAGTAAAATAAAAAATTTAAATAAAATTTGAAACTAAATTCTAGATAGTAGGTTCTTATATAGGTTGTCATTTTTCTTCTACATAGCACATTTTCTTTTAAGTAAGTTGTAATAATTCTGGAAGAAATGTTGGATTGTCTGAAATTTTACTGGCTAGCTGCAAGAATTAAATAATTGCCTTACCTATCAAGATAAGCAATTTGTTTATTTTTTAAAAATAATTAGGCAATTACCATCACTAATTCATAATCTCTGGATATAAAAGATATACTTTACATCAGAACAAATAAATTTTGCATGCAGTTCAGATTACACTGATCATTAGTTGTTTCCCAGTGGAGCTTTGGCGAGCCTGTGTGCGTGCCTGAATGAATGAGGGAGTGTACTTGGAAACAGGGTGAAGTTGACACGTGAAACTATTAAGTGGCTTATTTGACAAAGACCAAAGAAAAAGCCTTTCCCAGGATTACTTCTCAACTTTTTACAGAATGACTTTCATCGTCTTCCTGCATAAATGCTTTTTTTCCCTCTTATTTTTCTTCTCTGTTGAAAATTTCAATATTTGAAGTTCCTTAATTATAAAATAGGTAAAAACAATATTTTCAAACAAGGTATTTCTCAACTTTTATATGTAGTACATAGAAAGAAAAGTGTGAAAAAGAAAGATGAAAAAGAAGGCAATTATGGGTTACTAAGAAGTCTGTAAAGATATCAAAAGACTTCAATGCTGATTTTTAAGAAACTATTACTTACTTAAAAAGTTGCCACCTAGAAAGACCTACTCAATTTTAAATTGATACAGTTTTCTGCAACTCATTGTAGAATATAGGATCACTTAAAAACATTCTTAAAAGCTTTTATTATAAAATTGTATAAAGCATATTTCAATTAGCATTTATGGTACTGTGGATGAAACCAGGCCAGAATTTATTTCAATCTACCAATAGCTTCCTCAGCTATATCAAGGGAGAGATATATAGTAACTAAATTGCCCACGGTATATATAAAATAGTCATTGATTTTTATGCTCATATAATTGTGGCTGATTGCCCTTCCCTTCATTATAAACTTACCTGAAAACTAGAACAAGGATGCTGTAGGGATGAAATAAAATGTTTCTATTATTTAAGAAAAATCTAGCTAAAATATTTCTGATTTCAGTGCATACATGTGATCCTTTATTTTACTGTTTCTTGTTCTCCTCTCCCTTGTAATATTCTACCCCTGTCCATAACTATATCTAAGAGTTAAAGAAATCCTGCCTTTTAACTATCACAATAAATAACAAGCTTGACATGTTTCTTTTGTTCTAACAACAGAAAATTTTTTTGAGATCTAAGAATTTGTGATTCTGTGCTGAAATCAAAAACAAACAAAATGGGCCAGGCGCTGTGGCTCACGCCTGTAATCCTAGCACTCTGGGAGGCCGAGGTGGGCGGATTGCTCAAGGTCAGGAGTTCAAAACCAGCCTGAGCAAGAGCGAGACCCCGTCTCTACTAAAAATAGAAAGCAATTAATTGGCCAACTAAAAATATATAGAAAAAATTAGCCGGGCGTGCTGGCGCATGCCTGTAGTCCCAGCTACTTGGGAGGCTGAGGCAGGAGGATTGCTTGAGCCCAGGAGTTTGAGGTTGCTGTGAGCTAGGCTGACGCCATGGCACTCCAGCCCGGGCAACAGAGTAAGACTCCGTCTCAAAAAAAAAAAAAAAAAAAAATGAAAAAAAATTCTATGAAATGTTGGTACAATTGCCATATTTGCCTAGAAGTATTATCCTCATCAAATGTTGAGGGAAACATATTCAATTTTCCTTTTCTCTGCATAGCATCTCCCAGTAGGTCACTGTGCTGATTGTAAATAGTGGTAGCACCTGCTCATAAGGCTTTGGAAAATTGCTATGAGAAGAAATTGACAATTATTTGTTGAAGGTGAAAGTATATTTACAAGCCCTTTGCAACTTTTAACAGTCAGATGTGGAGAGAGAGGTGATGATTCTATGTAAATCAGCCTTTGCCCTCTATCAGGTCACAAATCTGGGGACTTTTGTCTAAAACAACTCCTTCTTGCCCCATTTTTACAGGGAAAAAGAGAGGTATAGTGAGAAATGGGTCAGATTTGGATAAGGAGAGTTGGGTTCTCATGCTAGCTCTGATACTACATGATTGAGTGAGGTTCTGGGTGTGCACATGGGGTATTTTCTGCTCTCTGTAGCATAGCTAGGGCAGGGCCAGTTAGCCCAAGGGTCAACACAGCAGCAATATCGTTCTGTTGCTGCTTTAGTGGTGCAGAAAATGGTAAGTTTAGAAAGGAATTAATAAGCCTGAATTAAGGCTTCATGAATAAGCCTGAAACTGGAGCAATAGGTGGGGCATTGTCATCTATGTCAGATTAAGCGTGAGCTACAATGACTCACCCTATTAACATACATATTTTTAAGTTAGAATAAAATATCTCTGGCCTGTGTTTTTTTCCCCCATCTTTAAGCATAGAGCACTAGAGGAGAGATTTCTAGGATGGATTTCAGTTAGACAATTCTGGATCTCCATTTGTTTGAAAGTTATAATTGTGTTTCCAGGGGAATAAGGAAAGCTGAGGCTATAAACCAGTACTGTCTAATAGAAATATAATGTGATCCATGTGTTAATTATAATATTTCTAGTAGCTAAGGAGTTTTTTAAAAAGGTGAAATTAATTTTTAAAACATTATATGTAATACAATGTATCATCATCATCTCAATATAAAATCAATTTTTTACAAGTATTCATGAAATATTTTGCTTTTTTGTGCTAAGCTTTGACATCTGATATACATGTCACACTTAAAGCATATCTCGTTTCAGAGTAGCCACATGTCGAGTGATTGATAGCCACATGTGGCCAGTGGCTACCATAAGGTCAGCACAGGTGTAGACAGTGAGAGAACAGGTAGTTAGCTGGGCTTAGGAGTTGATTGGAGGTGGGGAAGGAACCAGCTGTATGGCCAAACTTACAGGTCTACACCCAAGGTGTGGAGGGTATTGCTGTTTTGTTTCCCTGGGACTATTTCAAGTTTAAAACCATCTATTTTGAATCACAATCCCAAATTGGAGTAGATTCTGTGATTGTGTATGGCAGGGATTTCAAACCAATCATTCATGGATTTGACTGCATTTTTTGGAAATGACAGATTCTTCTAAGTCTAGTATAGTTTTACTGCCAAATTAGGTCTTCCTAAAATGTTTTCTTAGTCTTTTCTTTGCCTAAATATGATACTCAGAGAGACAGATGGCAAATCTTTCACCAAACTCTCTTTCTTTACCTTTGGCATTCCTTTTTCATTTTCTACTGTTACCAACATAGTACTAACCCTAGATCTCAAGAATTCCAAAACACTGGGTGGGCACCATGGCTCACGCCTGTAATCCTAGCACTTTTTGAGACTGTGGGGTGATGATTGCATGAGGCCAGAAGTTCAAAACCAGCCTGAGCAAGACTGAGACTTTGTCTCTACAAAAAATAGAAAAACTAGCCGGGCATGGTGCCATTCACCTATAGTCCCAGCTTCTCGGAGGCTGAGGCAGCAGGATCACTTGAGCCCAGGAGTTTGAGGTTGTAGGGAGCTATGGTGAGGCCACTGCACTCCCAGGTGACAGAGTGAGACCCTGTCAATAAATAAATAAAAATAAAATAAATAAATAGTAAAAAGAATTCCAAAAAACCAGAAAGTTAAATCAGAGATAATTTTCTACATATGATTTTATTATCCCACCATGTTGTTGTTGTTTAAATGGGTTGGATCATGAGCTGCTACTCAATAAGACCAAGCAGTGGTTGGCAGGTGCTTAGGAATGAACCCTGTGAGTTGGGTGTGAGCACCTAGCCTCGTGCTGCCTTGCGCTATTCGGTCTGATTCAAGGAAGCATGGAGTTTTGCTTAAGCATGAGAGAGGACTACGTTCTGAGGATACTCTTAAATACCAATGCACAGAATGTGAAGCCTCAGTCATCCAGGCTGTCATCACCCATCCAGGCTGTGTAGGCTTCTCTTCCCACTCAACTTAACCTGGGCCTAGCAGACCACTTTCATATTGATCATTTTTAAAAACAGTCCTTAAATAAATCCTGATCTTGACCATGACCTGGCTTCTGCTTACCCTCTTGCATCAACCCAAGATGACCTTCTTTCTGCTCTACTCGTGAAATGCCATCTGTCATTCAAGTCCTGCTTCAGGGGGTGCATCTTCCCCAGTACCGCAGCACAGGCCTGACACACCGTCCTGGTGCTACTGCAGAACATTCCTGACGTTCTGCCCTCAGGTTGTCCTGCTCTCTGGTTGCTTGGCAGCACGTACCCATATTTATCTTCACGTCTCCCACTGAGAACCTTGCACATAGGGGACATCCACTTTCATTAAAAAAGGGTTCAGTGAACCCAGGCTTTCTCTCAATGCCATGCACTATCTTTGGGATTTCAGGTACCGAGTTATATTTTGTGACATATACATGACTCTATTGCATAGGCCTTTGGTAGTTTTTTTTACCGAAATTGAAGTTAGGAAGATAGTAAGTTTGACTTAATTTTTCTTCTTATCCTTTATTTTCTTTTTCTTTGAATATAAAATCTGCCTATTTTGTAGGTGTGTGTGCATGGAAAGAGACAATACATGTAGACTATACATTTATATATTAATATGTATTAAACTTTACTTTCAGCAAATGGCTTTTATATTTCTGTTTGGTATGATGTGTATATGTTAAAAAAGAAATATATCTTTTACAAAGGCTGAACTTACGCTAAGTTAGAGTTAATATCATAGAATAAAAGGACTTAATTATGAAATAAATAATCTCTAAGTTTCCTTTAAATAGAAGATGTACCTCATTTCTTTAAAATATGGGCAACTGTGTGGGTGTGGTGGCTTATGCCTATAATCCTAGCATATTGGGAGGCCAAAGTGGGAGGATTGCTTGAAGCCAGGAGTTCAAGGTCGGCTCAGGCAACATAGGGGGATGCTGTCTCTACAAAAAAACTAATAATATAAAATATAATAAAATAACATATTGTCAACTTTTTAGCTTTTTTAAATTTATTTTCTAATTGGCACATTATAATTGCTGAAATTTATAGGATACAATTTGATGTGTCAGTACATATAGATGTTGTACAATCAGGGTAGTTAGTGGATCTATTACCTCATGTATTTATCATTTTTTTGTGTGTGTTGAAAACATTCAAAACCCTCTCTTCTAGCTATTTTGTAATATACAATGTATTACTGTTAGCCATTGTCACCCTACTGCACAATGTCATACCAGAACTTATTTCTCCTATCTAATTGTAACTTTGTATCCATTTACAAACTCACCCCATCTCCTCTTTTCTCTTCCCTTCCCCAGACTCTGGTAACCACTGTTCTACTGTCTGCTTCCATCATATCAATTTTTTTTTAGGTTCCACACGAGTGAGAATATACTGTAGCTATCTTTCTGCGTCTGACTTATTTCACTTAACATAATGTCCTCCAGTTTCATCCATGTGGTTGCAAATGACAGAATTTCATTCCTTCTTATGGCTGAATAGTATTCCGTTGTGTATATATGCCATATTTCCCTTATCCAGTCATCTGTTTTTGGGCACTTAAGTTGATTCCATGTCTTGGCTATTGTGAAGAGTGTTGCAATAAACATGAGAGTGCAGATATGTCTTCAACATACTGACTGATTTCATTTCCTTTGGATCTATACCCAGTAGTGGGATTGCTGGATCATGTGGTAGTTCTATTTTTAAGTTTTTGGGGGACCTCCATACTGTTTTCCATAATGGCTGTACTAGTTTACAATCCCACCAGCAGTATATAAGTGGTCCTTTTTTAGCTTTTAATCATAACTTCAGGAAAATTTCAATATCATCCATGAAAATATATGGGAAGCCTAACTGTAACAAATAGAAACAGTTCAAAATAATGTTAAACGTGTTTTATATTTTTCTTTGTATACTTTAAAATGTTCAGTGCTTTCTTTTTTATTTCTTTTAAATACCTTTCTTTTCTATGCCTTTATCTCTATGACAGTGGAGCACATCCTAAGAACCCAACAAGAGAGAGAACAATAGGTTCAGCTCTCTTCAACCTTGTCATGGGTGAGCTTTTTAAGTTTAAAACAAAAGAATTGAATGTTTAAATTGTTTTCATTTTCTTTTACTACCTCCCTTCATTTAAAAAGTGAAATAGAAAAGGAGATGAGAAATATATTGTGTAATAATAGACAAAAGAGCAGTTGTCCTTCTCAATCTGTGAAAACGTTCCATTCCTTCCCGCATAACACGGTCAATAAAACTTCACCATCTAATAGCCAAAAGTTAAAGATCTTTTCAATTGATTGCAATTTCATGTCCTTAGAAAGCCAAACTTCCCTTTCTCTGTTCATCTCTAGTTATTCTGCAGAGAGATTTTTTTATATAGGACGATTACTAAACTAGTCTTCTCCTCAATACTTTAAAATATATTTACTGTTAAATCTGTGCATATTCAAGTCACTAAATGAGGATTGCCTGACCACCAGAAGAGAAAATCTGATCTTTGTTTAGAGTTAAGGTTTACTACAGTGATATTTATTCATGCATTTTCCTCAAATAATAAATTAGAGTCAAATACTATATTTTCCATAGGTTAGAGGAATTTGATTTTATAACTTGAGCCACTGACCTGGTTGAAAAAAAAAAAAATCTATAGAAACATCTGGTGCTGTGAAATAAAAGACACTAATACAATGAACGCTCCTTTTCCCCTGATGCCTATAGTAAACCATATTCATCATTGCTACGTTAAATGATTACATGTCTTGAGTTTTTCTCTACCTCCAAACCTTAGGCACTTTGGATAGGGATATACACTAAACCATACAGACTTCACCTGATTTGCAATAATGTTGCCAAAGCTGTTGAACATATGTAAAAATGCAAAATTGTCTGTCTGGGTACCTTCAAAAAATATAAACTTGTGTTGTCTTGGTTCTTGCTCTGCCACCCATACACAAAAATTATGAAATATTTCTCTGTATGCTCACTACGACATGGGACATGTAATACAGCATACAGACAGACTGAGATTTTACCCATAAGAAAGCTGTCTGTTTGGTTTTTATCTTCATGTCTGTTTTTATATTGTCAATAGGAGGTAGTGAAAACAAGAATGGAATGGAAAAGGGACAAAGACATCCTTTGAGACTCCTGCAAATAGTAATATGCACTGATATTGTGTGGATGGTACTTGTCACCTTTCATATTGTAAGTCTACTTTTGGAAGTGTGTCAGAAACAAGATAAAGGTCATACTGCTTAAGGCCTATTATGAGCATAAATGGTAGAGAAGAATCTAGCCCATAAATTGGCAAATTGCCCTGTGCCGTGCTTTAATAATCTATAAGACATCTTAAAATGAGCAAAACGGATCAATGAGCTTATTTTTTTTCCTTAGCATAAATTTATGAGCTGGTATGCTATGATTAATTAAGGTCAAAATTTCAGAATGACTTCCTTTTTTAAGTAAAGCTTTGTCGGTCTCAGTGTTCTACTAAGAGCTCTTGGCCCTCTTATGTAGAGGACGATACCGTGTAAGCACTATAAGTGAGTTTACAGAGATCTCTCGCTTAAATGGAAAAGTGGATCTGTGTTAGCCTCATAAACGACTTAGGGTGTGAAGAGTGTGGAGGAAGAGGTTATATAAATTTTCAGGAATATGAATAGTCTAAATGAATTAGGCAATTAACAGATGCCTCCTGAATATTTCTTAGACACCTCCGAAAAAAATGTTACAAATGAGGACTATGGACGCCTAAATTGATACATATGAAAATTCTTTTCACCTGAGAATCCGAATGTCCCGTTTGGAAAGCAAAGGATAACACTGTACGTTTGAAAACCTCATTTTATAAAAGAGTACTTTGTTTCCTTTCCCAGAGAATCTTGGGCTTACCCCACTGAGAAAAAAAGGAGAACATGAATGTAACTACAGAATGATCTCTTGATCCTTGGACAACACTGAGGAAAAAGTCTAACAAATGCATCGTTTTGCAGTAAATTAGATCAGATTTCCGCATCTCCGCACTCAGTCTGTGAGCTGACAGTTCAGTAAAATGTTCCCTTGTAAGGTTCGCCCTCTTAGGAAAAGGGGCAATAATTCATCATTAGGATTTCAGAGTCCAGGTGTAGATGGGAACTGATGGAGCCTCCAGCGAGGCAGGGAAAGTGCGTGGAAGAAGAAAATTTTATCTGAAGCCTAATTCCCCGGTTACAGCAGAGAATAATTAAGATAATATTGCTTCAAGAGTCCTTTAATGATTAAAAATCACATATGCAGAATCCATAAATTGGAGGGCAACAAATTGGAAGGCTATAACGTCAGAGAACAGTTTTGTGCACGTTGTAGTGGAAAGTACACTAGCGGCAGTGCGCCGTGTGGGCAGCCACCAGAGACCGGGACCATTCCAAGGACTTTGTTTAGATGCAACAAATCATTTGTCTGTTATTAACCCAGAGCTTGTAATTATGCAGATTGCCATAGATTTTCCTGGGCCTGGAAGTGAGATTGAGGGTTGTTCACAGTATAGCAGGCAGCTCAGGGCTGGCCATGCATTACTGAACTTGCCACATTTATCATGTTGACTGATGGCAGCAGAAGCAGGTCTCAGGTCCCAGTGGTTAATGTAGTGGGTAATTAACTGTCATTTGCCTAGTAATAGGCTGATGATCAATGGTTTGTGTGGAAACAAATTCTAATCAGGTAGCTGATAAATGCTCAGCTAGCGAGAGCAATTGAAATTGGGGGAAACTCTGTCCAGAATTTCAAGATGGCATTGTGTGTGTATGTTTATTAGATATGAGCAAACTGAGTAGTTCTTAAGAACGGCTTTATCTTGTGTTAACCAGATTTTATATCCACAACTTATATCTATATTCATGGCATAAAGAACTTTTAAGTTTCCTTATTTCTCAAAAATAATAAAGAACAGAAGAAACAAATGGCCCACATAAGGGATGTGACTCCTGAACAGATCGGGTTAAGTACACTGAAAAGTAAATGTGAGATGGAAGCATGAACTAAAAAATTCCGCTTACAAAAAAATAGGGTGAAAACTCTAGGAGGTGCAAGATATTGCATTTTCAATGAAGTCCTTTGTAAAGAAAAATGACATCAAAATGTGGATTGTAAACTGAGAACTAAAGGTTCTTTGGTTTATATTTCTTACAATAAGCTTGTTAAAATGTTTTTTTAAATTCTTTAAGGAGATAAGTATCTAACAATTTTGAATTTAATCTTCTCGAATACAAACCTTGCTTACTTTTTATCAAGTGCACAGACTAGCTGGTAACCCCTGTAAAAGTATTTGCAGTTTGTACCCTCAAGGTGCTTGTGTTCTTCAAGAGACAATCTAGCAAAAACATGAGCACTAACATTTATTGCACATCTTATCAGACACTTAGAAACCACTCTCACAACTTTTTCCAACAGCCGTCATTGTCTTGGTACGAAGAAATTGTTATAAACTGGAAAATGAATATGCATGCCTTAAGAAAAGACTTATCTTTGGAGTATATAGAAAGCAACAAGAAGAGAGCCATCAGCACATTTGAGCCTAATCCTTAAATTCAATAAAATGAAAGGCTAAGTTTTTTTTTTTAAAGTACATTTTTATAACCAAAATGAGTTTTCTCCATAGCACCTTTGAATTCATTAGTTTAGAACTGCTTTTAATTTGGTCTTTCCCATGAGAGCCATTATATTTTTCTCCTGTCAGCCTGATGCTGGAGAAAAAAGAAAACTGGCAGATGTGGTGTTTTTCATCTAGTTTGCTTCCTAGTTAAAAAGTGCATTAACTACTATGCATAGAATATTATTTATAATAATTCTTCACCACCGTTAACGACTTTAAAGAAACTTGGTTTAAATATTGCCAGTACAAGTGGATAAAATATTTTATTTCCTCCCATTATGAAATGATAGAGACATTTTATTCTGTACTATTTTTTAGGTCATTACTATAATGATTTTCAGGAATCTACAGCAAATAGGATCTTTTAAAACTCCTAGACAATTCCAATGGTTCTGATAGTATATTATGTTTTGACTCCTAGTCTAGCTATATATAGTTTACAGCCTCATTTATTTTAATGTGCTACTTGAATAACATAATCATAACTATAACTTGGCATGGGGCCATAAGGTACATACACCGCCGTGTTTTTTGACGACTTAAATGGCTTGTTCATAAATGTACTTTTAATAATAATGGCAGACCTTTTAGTAACTAGATGTCAAAAAATAGTGAGTCACTCATTAATTGGTTCTTTTTCCAACTAAAATGTTTAATATATAACATTAAGATCAAAGTTACATTGGTTTTATATTTACTGTGTATTCTAACACATAGAGATTTTTGCTATGAATTCACCCCCGATGACTTCTGTTTTGTGTGCAGTTATGTAAGCTTCCTAATGTATTTATCTTTTCCTTTTCTTCTCGAACAAGATGTGATTTTCATCAAGGAAGGTCAACGGATAATGCATTGCAGAAGAATATTTATATATACACCTAGGATAAAACGCACTTGTGTACATCATGAGGCATTGTGTATTGATAGCTTTACAGGGTATATTAATGTCTTCTCTCCTCACAATCTCAGATGTCCCTGTAAGAATTTGAAAAAAAAATGTTGATTGTTCTAGATGAAAAAAAAAATATTTATTGTTCTAGGCTCTTCGGTGTAACGGGAAACTGTGCTGCCTGTAGTAAGCTCATCCCTGCCTTTGAGATGGTGATGCGTGCCAAGGACAATGTTTACCACCTGGACTGCTTTGCATGTCAGCTTTGTAATCAAAGGTAAGCAGATTTCATTTTGGCTCCTAAAAAATGGTAAACTTCTCTGTGCTGGCTATTTATTTAATAGGTGCGAATTATATTAGTACTCTTTACATGGAGCAATTAATTTCAGCATTTGTGTTTTCTGCAAACATTAATCCCATGCCAGAAAAAGACCCCACCGAGGAGGAGAGAGGTCTTAAAGCTAACTTCTACCTGAAAGAAATGCATCATATAACAGCAAGTGACAGAAAATGGAAGCACTTCTATAAACTTTTAGAGTTCTTATTCTTTTCTCCATTGTTTTTTCTGTCTTTTAAAAAGCAGACTTAAAATATCTTTTTCTTTGTTTTATTTCTGTGAGCAAACAAATTGGCAATGAGGCAAATATACAGGAATTTGTTGCAAGTATTTTGTATTCATCTTATTTTTCATGTTTATAGTTTCCCTATCTCTTGATTTCTTAACTTGAATTTTAACCTTGTTCTGTATGGACTTTTGAAATTGTTTCAAATGTCTTTGGGAGCAAGGCCAGATATAGCTAATAATTAAGCAGTTATCAGCTTTGGAGAGGAGGCATTGGAAAGAATATTGCACAGAGAATCTGGAAACCTAAATTCTAGTCTGGACTCTGCCACTAATAAATTCTGTGGCCCTAAACCAAACACTTCCCCTGTCTGGACCTTATTTTTTTTTCATTTATAACATATAGGAACTGTATTAGTCAAACTCAGAGAACTCTTTTAGCTTAAAAGTATTACGACTTACATTTTTCCTTATTGAAAAGTTATAACTTTTATTTATAAAAGTTATTAGTTATTATTAGGTGGAAATTATATACTACTGACACTTCTTTTATGTGCAGAGAATATTAGAATATTAAAATGCACATATTAAAAATATAATATCTTAAAAATTAATACACTTGGTGGATTTTAATGAAAATAAATTTAGAGTTTCTGTGAGAATACCTGGACATAGTGTATAATCAATAAATATTAGTTGCATCAAGTTCTCCATCATTGAAATTTACCCTGAAAGGTATTATTTGATGCAGAGTCTTCTTATGAAGCCCTGTAGATAGTGGAAAGAATATATTTATAGTGAGAACTGGATTCAAATTCCACCACCACCATATCCTAGCTGGTATATTAACTGTGCGATCTTGAGTATGTTACTTAATGAATTTGGTTTCTGCACCCACAAAATAGAGATACAAATACCTATCTTGCAGAGTGAAAGTTAAATAAGATAATTTATATTAAGTACTAGGAAAACAATAGGTTCTCAAAAGTTATTTTATATTTATAAGTTACTTTTACCAAACAATATTCCACTAACTGGGTTTTTCCACAAGATATATATATACATATATATATATATATATATATAAAATCTCAGCAGTGTCTCTTACTAAATGTACATGTTCAAAATGTGGTCCACTGTATCTTAGGATATAATATTTACCTAGACAACAATTTAAGATGCCATTTTACAACATCTTGATTCTTCCTAACAAATGCTTAGAATCAAAAGTAAGTAACTGTAGTCTAAGGTGACATTTAGCCAAAAATAAATTGGTAAGTGCATGTATTGTTTTTTGTGGGGATATGAATATATAAGCACAAATATTCATACATCCATACAGACACATTGATATGCATGTGTACATTTTAAAGGTGTGTTGGTAGTAAGTTTAGAATGCTTTTGTCTACTTGCAGTGTTGATCCACTAATAGTCCCAATACAGTAATCTTTATGCAATAATAAATTTGTTTTTCTACTTACAAAAGATTACATATTCATAGTAGAAAATTTAGAAAATAGAAAATGATAAAAAACAACATTGCCCCATGTTTCACTATTCTGAAAGAAAATATTTGAATATTTTGGTATATAGCCCAACATACACCTTTCTATGTAGATATGACAAATGACATAAAGTATATATACTATACCCACATTTAAGCAGATTAAAGAGAAGTAACAGGGAAGAATCCTCATGTTCTATATTTGGACTTTTTCACTTTATATTGTATGCCTTTTTACTTGCCATTAAAAATTCTTTTAAAATATTTTAAGCTCTCTTGTGTTCAGTTTTATGGATAGAGCTTGACATATAAATCAGTCTTCTGTCATCAGACATGTAAGTTGTTTCTTGAAAAGTTTTTATGTTGTAAATATTACCAGTATTATCAACGTAATATGGACTGTAAAGAAACAAATGCTCGTATCTATGTCAGGATAAATTCATAGGAGCATAGTTAATTAGACAAAGTATATAACAGTTTGAAGGCTAATGTTATACATTGCCAAAATGATCTCCAGACAAGTTATACCAATTATTCTCACAGAAGAAATGTACACAACAATGCATTCCCTCATATTCACTCTAACACTAGGAATTATTGTTTAAAAAAATCCTTGTCACCTTGAGGGATGAAAGATGCTATCTCATTATAATGTTTAATTGGCATTTATTTGATTACTAGTGGCCCTTTGGTATTCCTTCTTTTAAGGGACTAGGCAGTTTATGCCCTTTGTCCATTTTTCTATTAGGTAGGCTTACCTATTTTATCGATGTTCTGCATAGAAAATTAAAACATCATTCAAGTGCTAAACCCAGCCTAAATTCTATTATGATGCAAAGTAATTGTAGGTTGTTAATGCTATTTACAAATCGTATATCAATTTTATTTCACCATTGAAATAAAAAGTTGCATTCACAATTAAGTCTGTCTCCTCAGTGGAACTCAGTCAAGTAAGACAAACACTCCTAAATTTTGACTCTAAAACTGTTCACATTCTTACTGCTGCAAAATACTATTCTAGTATCATTATTAAAGTACCTAATATATTTCTGTGTCCGCTTCATTTATTACATGCCATAATGGGACTGCATATCTTTAGTGCTGGTTATGCACAATTAGCACTTAGTTATTGTCTTGTCACTTCAGCCCTACAAGACAAACTTCTTCAATGCAAGAAGTCAGCTAATCTTCATCAGTCAAGCAAAGCAGACAAATTTTGTTACCCTGAGTACAGAAGGTTTTCAATATAGGAAATTCTCCTTTTAATTTGAGGTTTACTTCAAGGTTTACTTCAATCCTCTCCAATAAAGCCATATCCTACAGAAGCCTATGCTTCCAGTAGCCAAACTATTGCCACAGTATTGCAGCTTTTCAAGAGAAACAGGAGGCAAAATCGATAATTTAGAGGCATTTTCCCTTAAGCAAAGTTTATTGACACCTGAAATTGTAGATTTACAAATATTTATGAATTTTATTTAGCAGTCATTTCATCTTAACTTTTAAATCAAAGTATCATTAAGATCCAAAGCATTTCTGAATGTTTAAAAAGATAGTATTAATAATAACCTTTTAGGATTGGGAGTCCCGTATACAGATCTTCTCTGTCCTTTTTAGAGGGCTATGGCTAAAATTATGAATCCTAAATTAAATTTCTAAAAGTTTCTCTATTTTAAAAGGAAACCAGCATAGGCTTATTTGGGCTTCTTTTATGATATCTTGAATTTCATTCAGGATTGGAAAATTCTGTATAATAGGTTAATTTCTTAAAGGTGAATAAGCTCCTCTTCCTTAGAAAACTCAGTAAAACTAAATGATGGTTTTATAAGAAAAGGAAAAGAAATGCTTGTTGCCAATGAAATTTTTCCAAATACAGAGAATTGTATAACAATTTATTGTTTTTTTTTTTTTTTATAAAAGAATAAAAACACTGTGCTAGGCTCTGTAGAACTAAGGTGGATAAAGTCTAGTTTCTTTCTTAGAGGTGTTCAGAGCTATGAGAGAGACAAGACATCAAAGATTCACAGGAGAGTGTAATCGATGCTAAACAGATCTATACTGAGGGGAGAGAGATCCATCCTTCTTGAAGTGTTAGGGAAGCATCAAAGGGCTGATGTGCTGGGTCTTAAGAAAGAACTTCTAGAACTAGTCGAGGTATAGGAAGTATGTCTAGTGGGGGTTGGGGAAGATGAGGGACCCAGGGAGCAGTGAGAAAAGAATTTTCCAGGCAAAGAGAGCAACATGCAAAGCCATGGAAGTGGGAAAGCATTTGATGTATTTAGTAGACAAAAAGCAGCTCCATACACTCAGAGATTAGAAGAGGAGTTTGGTAGAGATATGGAAGAGTAGACAGCAGAGCACAGGTAAGGAGGAAATGAAATTGTAGAGGTAGGAAGTCACTGAATAAAAGTCAAGTGAATACAAATTTGAAGTATTCATCTAAAACACTTTTTTTTTTAAATTTAAAGCTATTGTGTTCTGGAATAAATCTATCTTAACCAATATTTATTGATCACCAAGCTTAAGTGGTAGTACAATTTATGGTGGTACTACGAAGGATTCAAAAGAGATATAACTCGTAGTTACTTACCTCACACCTGCTGTCCAGATTGGAAAACCTGTGGCATGTTTATGAGTAATGTTGAAATGCCAAAGTAAATGATACACCAATAAATAAGTGCTTTGGGAAAGATCAGAATAAGTGAGTTGACAGAGAATATTAATGGAGGGAATGGGAACTAAAGAATATTTAGAATTTAAATAGATGGAAAAAAGGGAAAAAAATCTTCCTGGCTAGGGAGCAACTTAAGTAAAGGTGAAAAGCATATCATTAGCAAATATTCAGGATAGCAAATGCTTATACAGAATGGATCACACACCAGACACTGTTCTGAGTGTTTTACCTGTACTAACTCATTTAATATTCAAAATAACCCGTAAGTAGGTACTATTATTAGTCTCATTTTACAGATGAGGAAACTGAAGTACAGAAAATTTAAGTAAATTGCCCAAGATTACACAGTTAGAAAATGGTATACTCCAGATGAGAACCCAGGGAGTCTAGTTTCACTCAGGCCTGGCCCAAAAAGAGTATTTTATTTCCTAAGAACATATAAATGTGCATAGATATAGTGGAGTTAAAGTAAGGTAGAGTTTGAATAATTTATAGCAGGATTTGGGGTGTGGGTAGTATAATTTGGTTCGGAAAAGGTTATTAGGAGTGATCTGTGTAAAGACAACTGTGTTGTCGGAGGGAAGAGACTGTAAATTCGTCCACAGGGATATAGTGGGGAAACGAGTATTTAACCTGTAACTCTGACTGAAACAGTACAGTATGGAGAGCTCCATCTTAGAGAAACTGAGCATGAAAAATAGGAAAATAGAGACATCGAAAATATGGATTGGATCCCTCTTCTTTTTAAAGTGTTGTAGAAATAGAAATTAATCCTAATTGGTAGTCAGTAACCTTAGGTAATTAAGATGACTACATTAACATTTTAATTTATTAAAAAGAATGTTACAAATGGAGGCTTCTTAGCATAGGTTTTTTAGTTTTTAACCTGCTCAAATCTACTCTAAGCACCATATTTTATAAGGATGATTTATTAATTATACTTATTTCTTATACTTCTTAAGTCTCAGCTAGAATCACTCCAAAATATTTTGAAATTAAATCTGTTATTAATTCCAAAACATCAAGATTAGATGATTTAATAATCTGGGCATCTTTTTATTCCTTTAACATTAAAAAAAAATGAGGGCAAAACTAATTGAACTGACCATACCACAAGTAATTAGGGTTACATTACAAGGCAGATTATCCGTTTACTTGCAGGAATTTTAGCTTGGTCTGTTAATGTACTTACAGTATCCTCTGGCCATCACTGCTTTTATAATGTTTTCTTTCTGCAAATGCTAAATCTCATAAGGAGCTGGTTATATAACATTGGAAATTAGCACTTCTTACAAAATCACAGTTACAGATGATTTTGTTAAGCATTTAATATCTGCACTGCTGTTTCTCTTATTTCTTCATGTTTATATATGAAACATTTTTAAGGAAAGAAACCAATCTTAATTACATACCAATCATAATCTGCTGTTAACCACAGCTTTCAAGGGTGTTTTGTTTGAGTCATTTGTGAAAGTGTGACATTCCTCACCCAAATTCTGTTTAATCTTGACCTTTAAGTATAAATTGAAATGCACATAAAATATATTTTATCCAGTTGACAACATATTAATAACAAAATATTTCAGGTAGCAATATTTAGATAAATAATCTCTCTCCCCCCCCATATATACATACACACACACAATATCTCACATAATGGTAGGCAGACTTATTTCAAGTTATGCAAAGGGATAACAGCAATACAAAAAAATTGTATGACTTTTTAATCTTCACATTATCCTTGTAGTCTTCTTGCTTTACTTCCTCCAGGTAAAAGCATAGATCTTGAATCCAAAGGGGCCTGAGTTATTTTCCTTCCTCTAACACATACATTCTAACTGTGGAATCTTGGACAGGTTTTTTAAATTTTCAGAAGGGAGACTTAGATGTTTCTTCTGAAGAAGGCAATGATAATACTTCCTAATACTTACCTACCTTCTGAACACTGAGGTAAGACTTTACATACTACTTACTATTCTTTGCCACAAACCTACAAAAGTGACTGATATTAAAGATAAGAAAAAACTGAAGTTCCATCCTCAGTTACCGTAAGTGGCAGGCTGGGATTTGAACCTTATTCATTACAATATACCTCTCTGCCTTGCACATGCTTTTCATTTGAACCTCCCTAGAGCCAGTCAGAAAAAAAATCCTGTTTTTTGCTTACACACAGGGAACGGAGACAGGGTTAGTATGTCTTGCATTGGATAGTGATAGCGATGAGATCCCCAGGCTCTTGCTCCCATGCTTTTCTCACTATAATTACCTTGAATTTTTTAATCTACAAATAAAATTTTCCTCAATATAAAGGCCTCTAAAGGTAAGAATGACATGACCAAAAACCATGTTTTTATTTGATGACTAATAGAATTCTGGAACTTGATGAAAAGGCAAAGCAAAATTTTAGACTAAGGGAAGTTGAAAGAGAGTATTTCCAGATTACTTGTCGTTTAGAAAAAATGATTCAGTAACATCAGTTGGAACTTAAGAGTGATATATTGAATCTATTTATTTTTGATGTGATATTTTATTATTAGCTGATTAGTTGAAATTAATTTCAACAGCAATATAAGTTGATCATTTTGAACAGTGATTAAATATATTCTACATGCTATTTTATATAATTTCACATAAAAGATATCTAACTTAACTAGTTAGGCCTGTTCAAAAAGAGAAATACTTCCTTTTGTTTAACATATCTTAGTGATCAGGATAGCTACAAAAACTGGTTTGTTCAAACACCACTTTTTAAGTGCCACATTTAAAGTGTACAGTTTACAACCAATACAAAGAAAATATCCTTAAAGCCCCAAACTTGAATGTTCATTGTATCCGGTAGCTTTGACCGCAAACAACCGCAGGATTTCAAGATCAGTGCGTCTGTGCTTTCAATCAACATCATCAGCAGGCAGTAATCCTGGGGAAAAAAAGTAAATTCCACAAATAAACAGACCAATTTTCCTTTAAGAGGAAAGCTAATTCTTTTCAATCTACTTTTTTTATTACACTATTTTCCCTCTATCTACTTAGCTAGTATAAGGATAAATTTCCAAAGCTACCCAGTTGGAAAATAAATAGGTTCACTGTTTGTCTAGCATTCCAATCTTTGCAAATGTAAATCAGTCCAACTGCTCCTCATTTAAACCTTCAACTTCACAAAACATTAAAGGGTGGCTTTCATGACACAATTTAATCTATCCACTAAGATTTCTGCTTGAACATCATTTGAAATTGACTATCTGATAAAGAGAGACCACTATCAAAGGTCAGCGAGGTCAACTTGTATAATTACAAGTAGTTTTAGTGGGTCAACTCTACCAGACACCACTGTTTGAAGGTTAAATTGTTACAATTAAATATATATACAGATCTCCCCAGAGTTACTTTATTGTTAAATGTACCGGAAACAGCAAAAGCATTTATTTCTGACCTTAATTGTGTCCAAAGTGTCACCATTGGGAAATTATACAAAAAGAGCACTTATTAAAAGCGTTACAGTCTTGCACATTAAACAATGTTTTATAAAATAAAATACATAATTAGTTATC
Source organism: Lepilemur ruficaudatus (assembly GCA_963574885.1). Classification (NCBI taxonomy): domain Eukaryota; kingdom Metazoa; phylum Chordata; class Mammalia; order Primates; family Lepilemuridae; genus Lepilemur; species Lepilemur ruficaudatus. Next base: position 62,133 of record CAUYRT010072080.1, read on the forward strand.
AGAAACTGGTTTTATTTATTACATCAATATTAAGAAGTTCATACAGGTAATTCCCTTTGGTTAAATTAGAAGTGCTCTAAGAAATGACATCTACTATTTCATAGTTGGTAAACTTGCCACAAAGAAGAGTCTGATGCTAATGCAACTTTCACTTCAGAATGATCACTTCCAAATTACTGGGATTTAATCACATTTTAATAACAGCAGAAGGAAGCTTTAAATGGGAAGCTTTAAAATGGGCTATTTTTTAATTGTTTGATTCATTTTAATGCCTTGTACTTTTTTATTAAGTGCCTAAATAGCCAATGATGAAATCTTCCATAATTACGGCAGTGAAATATTATCATTCTTTTATTTTAATAATGGTAAATATAGATCAGTTCTTTTTGTCTTTTAAATGTGGTAAAAATAATAATAATTGTAACGAAGAAAAGAAAGTTACCTTTGGTGCTCAAAGTATTTACCTCAATGTTCCTATATTGTTATATATAAAAGTGGGATTTCAAATGTGTGAAATGTTTCATAAATGAAGTAAATGGTAAATGATTTAATTTTAATAATGAAGACAACTTTCTAAGTCAAATTTTCAGATTCAGGGACTTACCATGTGAAACCATTATTAGGAAAATCAATCTTCACATCTATAGATTTGAGTGAAATGGTCTTAACACATTTTATTGTTTAAAATATTTTCAGATTTTGTGTTGGAGACAAATTTTTCCTAAAGAATAACATGATCCTTTGCCAGACGGACTACGAGGAAGGTTTAATGAAAGAAGGTTACGCACCCCAGGTTCGCTGATCTACCAACATCACCCCATTAAGAATACAAAGCACTACATTCTTTTATCTTTTTTGCTCCACATGTATATAAGAATCGACACAGGAACCTACTGAATAGCGTAGATATAGGGAAGCAGGATGGTTATATGGAATAAAAGGCGGACTGCATCTGTATGTAGTGAAATTGCCCCCGTTCAGAGTTGAATGTTTATTATTAAAGAAAAACGTAATGTACATATTGCTGGATTTTTTTGCTTGCTATTCGTTTTTGTGTCACTTGGCATGAGATGTTTATTTTGGACTATTGTATATAATGTATTGTAATATTTGAAGCACAAATGTAATACAGTTTTATTGTGTTACCATTTGTGTTCTGTTTGCTTCTTTGTATTGTTGCATTTAGTACAATCAGTGTTTAAACTTACTGTATATTTATGCTTTCTGTATCTACCAGCTATTTTAAATGAGCTGTAACTTTCTAGTAAAGAACTGAAGAGCAAATCTCACTAATGATACACAGATAGATAAAACAAGTCTATCGACATTAAAAATACTAAACAATAAAGACACACACAAAGCGTTTTAGCGACATCCACTATTATTGCCACTATGATTTAGAGTCTATCAGTGTTCTTGTTATAACCCCCTATTTTCAGGGGGTTAAAAATCAGCTTTAAAAAATGCATAAAAATTTCATCTGAAAGCACTTTCATTTTATACCAACGTGAAAAGTGCCATTTTTAGAATAACTTTAAAGCTTAACAGTTATCCTTTTAATATCTTTTTTTGTGTGCTCTTTACCTACACAGTGGCTTTGTTTTGCTTTTTCAGTCATACCCCTATGTGAACCTAGTGCCTTTGGGTATCGTGTAAAAATTTTCCAAAGGGTTACTTTTAAAAACCGTTACCACAATTATGAGATAATTTTAAAATGATAAAGTAAATTTCTTGTATAAATTTTGCCCAGATCTCTCCATAAGAGCTAAGGGCTTAATAACTTTATGGCTTAATACATTTAGGGCACTGAAAAGATTTGAGTGTGAATCTACTGAAATCATGGTAATGCACATTGAAGTATGATGGTATTTGAGTAGTGAAGTTACTTTTGAGCAGAGCAACATAATGCTCGTAGAATCTTCTAGAAGAAGAGAAACAAAGGGATTGATAAAAAGCTGAGAACTGGTGATTATATATTTTTCTGTATTTCCCTGACGTTTATTTTAACGTTTAAAAGGTGAACGCTTTAAGTTTGATGTGTCTTACTTTACTCATTGCTTTAGGGAATTACCAACTCAGAATACATCACACAGTGGCTGAAATCTGCCACTCCATTTCTTAAAGGTGAAATATGCCCTTACCTACATGATAACTGATAAAGAAGAGAGCTCTAGAAACAGAAATAATGGAGAATGATTATTTAAATTACAATTAAGGAAATAAAAATGAGAATATGATCCCATCTTCTGGGTTGCTTACACTTTGCTTCTTTGCTTCTACTCCTTGTAATAAAACTACTTTTCAACAAATCTAATTCTGCACAGGCACAATGAACCATGTTTTTACCATAGCAAACAGTGCTGTGGGTTTTCTTTTCTTTCTTTCTTTCTTTTTTTTTTTTTTTGATCACTTGTACAGGAAACAATATTTCCCAGTGTTATTTACATACATATTCTGTCCTGCCAATATATGCATTACAGAAAATTAAATGTTAAACCTGAATTTTTGGTTTGGGGCCAAAATATTAAGCTGAAAATAATGCTGGTGTGGATTTGAGTTGTTTTGAAACAAAGCTTTATTATGAACATGCATGTGAATCTGGAAATTGCCTCTTATTTTTAAGAAAATGATTCTGTGAAAAGTGAATGATTTGTAATTTTACAAATGCTTCATGGTTAAGAGTGTTCATGACACGTGCCCCCCAAATTTAAAATATTTTGAAGAAAGAATTTCAAAAATAGCTATTTGGGTCTTACAGAATAACTGTTATTTTAGCCTTTGAGCCTTACGTTTGTTTCACACACACAGAAAAAAAACTGGTATAGCCCAAAACAAATAAAGCAAGACAAAAATTAAAATGGGAGGGGGTGAGGTAAGTGAGGAGTGGTTTTCCTAAGGCAGCCCTGCTAGTCCCTATTAACAGTTGTTTGAAATGCACGTGGATGTTAAATTTTAATTGTCATCTTTTTCAAATGATCTTTTTTAGATTTAAATGGTTTTCATATGTTTATTGATATGTCAAAATACTTGTAAATTGGGAACAAACTTCTCTCAACTTCTTGAAGCCGTCCAAATATCCTTGCCGCCCAGAGACTAAACAAAGTTTTCACTGCTTTTTCTTTTACTTAATGCTTTGGGAATTAACTCCTATGCTTTTTACTACAAACAAAATTACTCGCCTGAATTAAAGATTAAGGCCTTAATCTGTTTAGATTATCTTTAATCTCTATGAAGTTGTGAAATAAGACGGGAATAATTTCAGCTGTAGGCCATTTTTACAAGTAATTGTCCATCAACAGTAGCATTTTTGACCTGAAGTACTAAACTGATTGTCTTGACTACTCAAAGCCCTGGAATTGTTGTCAACTTTCCTCTTTGTGTTGTGTAGCCCTGACGTCATTTAGCTTGTTATCTGATGTTTCCAATAGGACACCTCCGGTGTAGCTTTGATTTCTCAAGCGGTGAAAGCTCGCTCCCTGACATGCATCTCACGGGCTGCCTGTGGTGAAGGACCAGGCACCCCCACCACACCAAGTGCTGATTGAGTTTAAAAGCTGACCTGTGTTTGTAATTTCACTTTCATCTTGCTTAATAAATATCTGCTGAATTCTTTCATTTTTTACATTTGGATTTATGTTTTTAATAAAAGGGGTATGATACTATTTGCGCTCAATTGGCAAAATCTAAGATGATATCTAGGAAATATACATGAAGTCCATGAAAAAGGAAAACGACATGTAAGGACATTTACTTTCTCAAGGTAAATCATAGCAAGCATAGATGAAGGATCTCAAATGCTTTCTCTAAATATTATATTTAGGATTTCTGAGCTAAGTAGTTTACTGCTGTTTACTTTCATGGGGAAGGTAAAACTGTCAAAAATGAAGGTAGCAATTGCCAGGTGTAATTTGGTACATTTATACAAATTTTAAGAGATCTTTCTGAAAGCGACTGTGTTGCTGTCATCAGACTAAATTTCAAATTTCGTATTTTCTGTATAACGAATTAAAACAAAAAACTAAGTCCTACATTTTCGAGGAAGAGATGCTGTGCCTTTAACTGAAACAGGGTGCTGAAAATTGCATCTAGAGTAAAGCATGCCATACACAAGTGGTCTCCTTTTAACTTTGACTTTAGGTAAACCACTCTCTGAATCGTCACTTAAACAATTTCAAAGAAATGACATAGGCCAAACATGTTTAGTGTTCAGTAAGTTGCGAAAACAATCTGCATGTTTATTGTAATAGGCCATTAGCGCAAAATACAATTTTAGCAAAAGCTTTTGTGATCATTACTTTTTCTTAAAAACATCATTATAGATATTTTTAAATGTGATTTTAATGCAATTTAAGGTAAAAGAAAGCAAAGGTTTAATGTAGTCGGTATTTCATTTGACATTTGTTGAATGCCTGCTATGCTACAGGCTTCTCCCTGATCATTCAGCCTCCTATTGGGCAGACTTAGGCTACTCCCTACATCAGATAATTGTAACACGTCTTTGCATTGGTTTCTTCTCATCTCAAACCTGTTAATGAGCACACAAACGCGAATACCGTCTTCTACCTACTCAGCATGTCATTGGTATGAAAGCCCCAGAAAATATCTCAAGTAATCAATGTGTTCAGAGAATTATCTCACACAAATCACTCATTAACTCAATAGCACATAATAAAAAAGAACATCAATTAATTAATGAGTCACCGTCAGATCACTATGATTACAATAGAGCTCTGTTGAAACAGTGGTTATAAATGGAGCTGCCTCTCTTTATTCATTGTTTGCAATTGGCCCATTATTTGGCTGAAATCAGTGTCATATTTAACACATTCCTGTAGGTAATTGTGTGATTAGTATCATAAATGAAGAATTCAGAAAGCCTACTGCTTATGAGACCTTATCAATGGCCAGAAAAAACAGAAAACTCTCATTTTTACTATGGCTTCCATGAAAGCCGAGCTATAAGAAGGATATATTATCTTTCTAAAAGGTGTTTTTTTACTTTTATCATAAAGATTTAAGAATGCCATTTTGAACACTGTAAGGATTAGCTGCTAAAACACTTAGAAATAAATTTATAATGGTTTCAGTATGCACGATTCAATTTTAGTAACTTTTCATGAAGACTAAAATAGGCATGATCATTGCCAGCTTTGTAAATGTTTTGCTACCCCAAAATGACATTTTTTTGCTTTTTGTAGGCTGGGTTAGGGTGAATTGGTAGTGATTGACAGCAATAGGAGAAGAGATTTAAAGAAATACCAAATATTACATACAAAGTCACCAACTAAACTTTCCCAACTATCTCAGTAAATGCCATTCCAGTAAGCTTATAGAATAATTATAACAGTTCCCTTAGGTAAGTAAGAAACATCTGTTGGTAACACATAGCAGGTGTTAACAATTACACGTACTGAACTTTTTAAAAATGTTTTTAATTAAAAGAATTCTGTTTTCTGAAAAGGAAAATATGTTAAATTCAAAGGTACTCCTGTTTTGGGCGTGCAGATCACGTAATGCACAAAATTATAAAGAACAAATCATATTGGATCAACTAGATTTGGTGTTTGGTTCAGATCATTGCAATCAAAAGTGAATTGAAATTCATTGCACTTTCCACACAATTGGTATTCTGGACCGAGGAGCTAAATACTCGTGAAATTGGTATAGTAGAGCGATTACAGAATATTTTGGCTTTATGGGCAAGGTGGTTGCCATTAACTATACCAAATTTAGTGGACACAGTACAAAGAAAAATAGGAGTAAGAAACATTCAGATAATAGATTATCCAAATGTTTTTTTTAACCCTGCCCCTGGAGGACACTTTAAATCACCTAAAGTAAAACAGTCCACTTAGTAAAACATGTAACATTATCCTATGACCCATCTTCAACAGTTTTTAATAATAATAGCTAACATTTTCTGAATACTTACCATGTATTGGGTAGTTTTTCACACGCATGTAATTTCTACAACATCCCTGTCACGTAGATATTATTACCCCTATTTTACAATTTTTAAATAAAAGCACTGACAGGTGCTTGTCCAAAGTCATACAGCTCGTTAAGTAATGGACCTGAGATTATAAACACAGGTTTTCTGGGTCTAGTACCACTCTACTGTATCATCTCCTGTACGATTGTCCTTATTTTTTGTCACTTTTATTATTTTGTAGCCCCTGGGAATAACCAAGAACTAGAAGGGGTTATCCATGCTTGAGCAAAAATTCTGAATATGTAAGAGGTAATGTCATCTTTAAGATGAAAATTGGGAAGGAGAGTGATCATATTTTCCTAGATGCAGTCTGTTTGGGAGTTCTTTTATTTCAACCACATCATGAAGACATTTATTTGAATCTGCAAATGCAGGGTACCCAGAATAGAGGATCACTAGTATAGCAGTAATGGAAATAAGAGGTGGTCAGCATTGACGTGAGACTAAATTGGAACAAACAGCTACAATTTTCCACACCAGGATAAGCATGCTGTAGTGAGGTGAAGCTAGATCAGTCTCAGAAATCAAGATAATAAAATGAGTATATTATCTGTCTTTGATATTTTATAACTTAATTCCAGAAGATGAGAAGAAACAAAAATTAAAGTCCCTGCAATAACAATCTGTGTCAAATTGTGGGCACCTGCCACGTGTGTGACTCCATATAGGCATCTCTATATTTTCCCTGAGAGACTTAAGTGTATGAACTATGTTTGCTGCTATTTATTCTTTATTTAATGCCCAATTTATTAAGCATACAACTCTGATAAATGCAATTTCTCTAAACATTTGTACACCATTTAAGCAGCTAATAAAGCAAAACCTGTAAATTTAATAAATCAGATTCAACCATTTAAACATTGATTAGAATCTTAGTCAAATTCTTCTAAACTTTTCAATAAAATCCCACATACTAAGTTTCAAGCACTTTAAAAAAAGACAAAAAGTCTCACAATGAGCCAAAACTTATTTGTAAAAATATACTTAAAATTTTAACAAAATTATTAATTTAAAATTAATATTTCTATATTTTGCTTCATATCTTTATAAGGTTAGACTAATAGTTAGCAATTTCTTTAAAAATTGCTTAAAGACATTTGTGGTGATGGGTGTGGTGGCACATATTTGTAGTCCCAGCTACTCAGGAGGCTGAGTCAGGAGCATCTCTTGAGCCCAGGAATTTGAGACTGCGGTGAGCTATGATTGCACCGTTGCGCTCTAGCTAGGTGACAGAGCAAGACCCCATCTCTAAGAAAAAAATAAAGATAAAAAGAAGGAATAGGACCTATGCAGTCGCATTTCCCACTGGGACATTCGGCTAATCCTCTTTATCACAGAAATTATTGGACCCTCTTTTATATTGATTATCATGTATTATCACTTGTGCCGATTAGCACTTTGTGTTCTTGGCATGGTTTGACTTACAATCTCTACATTAAATCTTCTCTACTTAGAAAATAGAGATGAATACCAATTGACACTATATAAATAAGTCTATATTCAATAGAAGAAACAAATCACATATACCATAATATTTACCTTTTTAAAATATGACAGTTCTTTTGTATAGTTTAAATTAAGTTTTCCCCTTTTGAATATAGTCATAGAGTCATAGCTTCCATAGACCCAGATGCATTGCAGGTGGATTTTGTAGTAGGTTATTTTTCCAGTATTTGTGTGTGTGTGTGTCTGTGTGCATAGTTCTTACGTTAGGTGTCAATCAAAAAAGTTTGTTTCAAAAGATAGTACCTTAGGAAAACAGAAAGCCAAAAATAAAGGGCTTGAAAAAAATGCAGAGTACAGTGGAATAAGGTGAGCAAAAGGTGAACTGTTCCAGCAAAGGGTACTCAACCTGCAAATTGCATAGGCCCACCGTGTGAAAAGCAAGAGTAACAGAAATCACTTGCTTACACTCACAGAGAGTATCAGTATTGTGCAATATTAGTTGAACACCGAGAAGATGAAAACAAACAGAAGAATGAATCAAGAGCTGAGACCATGACTTAGCTGTCCAAATCTGGAAGAGACTCAGGGGTGGGGACCCTGTGGCCTTGGGGCCACATGTGGCCCTCCAGATCCCCAAGTGCAGCCCCTCGACTGAATCCAAACTTCAGATCCCAAAGGATTTTGTTCTGTAAAATTTGGATTCAGTCAAAAGGCCACACTCAAGGATCCAGAAGGCCACATGTGGCCCCAAGGCTGCAGGTTCCATATTTGTACTGTGACACTGTTATCATCAGGTTGACACAGACCTTGATATTTTTTAGGTAAACTTTGTTGTTTAACTCAAAACACAATTTTCTTAGTCTTAATTAACCCTTCAATTTTTTTCCACTGAAACCATTTAAGACCTTAAACGTGTTAGAAGACTCAGCTTTGCAATCGGGCAGACAATAATCTTGAAAAAATTATTTAGCTTCATTGATAACAAGCATTTAACATATTTACCTGATACATAGTGTTCAAGTTATTATTACTATTGTTATTTTTATTAATCTCAAATCCTCTAAGAACCTTTTATGTGTTAATCAGCCTGGGTGAGCATTGGGGGATGGTTTATGATCCACTAGGCAGACATGCGGAAAAGAATAACAATTATTACAGATGAGTATTCAACAAGCAAACTAGAACATTCTTTGCAAGTGAAATATTGGGATTCAAAGAGAAAATTAAATTGAGGGTTTAGGCCATAATCAGATATATTGGATGATAAGGCATTTGTTATTACCTTCTTTGGTCTCAAACTTTTAGTTAATTAATTTATACATTTAGAGATAGAGTCTCACTCTGTGACCCCCAGTAAGGTGAAATGGCGACATCAAAGCTCACAGCAACCTCAAACTCCTGTGCTCAATGATCCTCCTGCCTCAGCCTCCTGCGTAGCTGGAACTACAGGTACGTGCCACGTGCCCGGCTAATTTTTCAATCATTTTTTTTAGTTGCTATATATGTGCATAGCATTTATACTGCAGCAGCCTGTGTTTCTGATATTTAGCAAGATGAACTCAATAATCACTATATCCATGTAGTCAGTGTTACAGACATTTATTGCATGTCAGATTCTATTCCATGTTCGGTGAGGAATATAATGAGTAGTAGTCTCTGCACATGAGGGAAGACAAACAAACAACTCTTAATATAGAAGGTAATAACTTAGAAAGTAGATATATCTACAAAGTGCTATAAGAACAGTGAGGAAGAAGTGATTTATTCAGTCCAGGCACATTAGAAAAAGGTTCACAATAGATATTAATATTTACCTTTAGTCTTGAAGAACCATTACAGGATGGAGATAATGTTGGTGTTTGTATAGAGACCACCCCTAACTTAAGGTCATCAAGCAATTAGTTTCACTGTGACTTTATCTAGCTGACAGAGAGAAAGCCATCAACGATTTTGGAAAGATATATGGCATAATTAATGCCAAAGTTGAAGATTGACTCCCACTGAAATGTACAGGGTCAACTAGGGAGATACAAGAGGGGATGTTGATAGTTTAGCCAAGAGGGTTTTGTAAAAAGCAAGGAAAGAGATAAGTGCCTACACAATGTAGGCACTATTGGAGAGTAAAAAGAGGGGAAAAATAGCAATAGAGACGGGCAGCAAATGTTACCAGATATGATAGTTGACTGAATGTGAAAGGGACAATGGATAAAGGTCAAATATGACTCAGAGATCTGGGAATTTTTACCCCAAGTTCTTATAGTTAATGTAGCAAACAGATGTAGAAAAGAGAGAATAAGAAGAAATGTGTCCTCTCTGATGACTCCCTGGATAGGGGGATCACTATATGTGAAAGTACAGAATTATATTCCTGGTGTTTTGTCATGGTGCTTGGACTACCTCTTGCCACTGTGGTTGAATTTCTGCTACATGCAGTCAAAAGCAACCCCTAGCTGATATACTTGGCTTGCAGCCTTAGGAAATTTTATTGACACATTAGATCATGATTTTCTGCTTCATCCTGATTCAAAGGAGGGAAATTTTGCACTGAGTCAGTTATTATACAAGAGCCAACATTATGGTTTCGTTCTTCTTCTCCCAATTGGGCTCCCTCCTATCACGTGAGAACCCATAATCCTTTAATAAGAGAGGCATAAAGATGAAGTTTCTGGTGTTGTGTCTTATCTTCTCTCTGATCTTGCATAACCCCAAAACATCACCCTGACTTTTCAACGTAAAGTTAGCATTTCCATTAGAATATTATGATTTATCTAATTTTACATATGGTGAGTGGGGAAGTCTGAGGTCTTATTAGACTGTCATAAAACAATATAGAAAGAAGGATGCAGAGAAATAGCAAAGGTATTTTCAAGTAATTAGTTAGAACTACAGACAGATCAAAAAGAAAGCCATTGTGCAAATGTCAGGCCATTCAAGGTTATTTCACCTTGAGGAGATAATGTCAGATCCTTGCTTTGGATATAAAGGAAGTTTTGAAAGTCTTTCTGCCTATCCCCAAATCCTGCCTGAAGATCATTTCTAAGCTATGAAGTTGTTTCTTGGGTTTGCAGGGGAAAAGAAGGAAAAATAAAGGTAATATTTACAAATATTTTACTCAACTATGTTTATTAAAAAATAATTCTTTAATCTGATATTTACCTTTCCTGCTTTTTGAGAGTATACAAATAGCCTTTCTTTTATGAAAATGTGGTAATGTTAGATTATAAGTGTAGTTTTTTATCTTACTTGGGGAAATAAAGTCTCCTACTTCATTTTATTTCCCCTATTAAATACATAGGCATGAATTTAAATATGTAAAACAAATGTGTGAAATCCATTAGTTTGGTTTCATTTGATTCTTGATCCAAACTCTGATTTCACCCATATGGTCCCTCAAATAAAACTTCGGGAGAAGGCATAACCAGATTTACACTTTAGGAAGTTCAATCTGGTGGCCTTATGAAAACAGGAGTGGAGTCAGCTGAGAGTATAGGTTGGGGCCCCGCTGATGCAGTTGAAAAGAATGAGGATTTAAAGGCAATGGGGTAGAACTGGAGAGAAGATACACTTCAAAGATACTTAGGAGGTAGTCAAAACAGGAGTGGGTGGCAGTGTGCTGAAGAAGAAGATGAGTTTTAGACTCACTGCATTCAAATTACTTTGGGATAGAACTTGGAAGTACAAGCGTTTACACTTTTAAGGGAGAATTCTTGATGAGGAACCTTAAGAAATTGGGTATTTGTGCATCTGGGTGGTAAAGGTAATACCATTACTCTTCCTTTACTCTTTAAATTATATTACTTAGACAACCTGTTGAAATCATAGGGCAGTTATTACCTTCTTAAGGGTCAAAATCTTACTGAAAGCATTAGATTTAATCCAAAGCTGATGGGAAACACGAAAGTTAAAAGATTAAATAGAATATGTGTTACCCTAATCCACCATATTAATTTTAATTAAGGTGTCATTTCAAGGTTACCTTGTTACTTAGTACCAAAACAGAATTCTAACCAAAGTTGCCAGCATACCTATTAGGCCTAAATGATCTCAAGAATTATTCTTTACTGTCTTTACTTCTCTCAAAACCATTTTTTCCACTTGTCCTTCAAAAAGACTACTGCGGCTACAGCTAGACAGAATTGATGATTCTGAAATTTTGGATTTCATTTATCCACTTAGTTTTTTCACACACAGTGAACCACATGAAGTACAATGACAGATGGTAATGTATCAATGTTACAGATTACTTATTGTCTGGCTTAAAGTCATAATATAAAGCGAAATGGATAAAATCATTTTTAACTCTTTCAATTAAATGTCCCTAAATAAGGAAACCGTGCATTATGTAGACTCCATCCTAGTAAGAGGAACAGCTAGTGTACTCCTGGCCTTTAGATAAAACACACACATGCAAACATACACATACATGCACACGCATGTGCATGGTCAAGTTACCGAGATTCCACCCAAGCTTTAGAGGGAGACTAAATAACCCTTTCAGTGGCTGACAGCCCTCTTCAGCCAACATTTCTCTTTTCAAGCCTAAATCCTTTGTGTTTCACTTTTAGCCTTTAGTGGTGATAGACAAAAAAAAAAAAAAAATGCTTATCAACTGTTCTCTGAAGAAGAAACTAAATATACTCAAAGATCATCTCAAAATCATTCCTCATCCAAAATAATCCTCAATCTTTGACCTTTCCTCAAAAATCTTATTTTCCAAAACTTATATAATGTTGGTGCCTTTCCTCTGAACACTTTTGATGCTTTTCACATATATTTTTGGTTGTGGAGCCCAGAAGTGGGCACAATAGTCTTCCTGATGTAAAATACACTAAAATATCCTCATTGCTAATGAGTTCCACATATTCTATTGTTGCTGCTTTATGTTATGATATCAATATCATGCTTCTTTTTTGCAATGAAAATGCAACTTTACTAATTTAATGACAATTTGCATGGTTCCACTATGGATTTTTCCGCAAGTTGCTGGGGAATTTCCATGATGTTTCTATAGTCTGACTTCCTCTATTTTTGTCACAAGTGAATATGTGTCCATATCTGTCATGTTGAAACTTGATCCAGCACAATTGTGAGTCTATCTTCTATTTATATTAAAACTCTTTAGAACTCTTAGTAAGTCCTCCAAATTGCTAAATGCTGTTACCTTTCCTAAGCCTGTTCCACAGGCTCTCTCTTTTGTCAGCAGCCATATATATTAACCACTGAGCCCACATCTAACTCTTGTGGAAGCTCCTTGCTCATTGATGGCCACCCTTTAAGTATAATCTTCAGTTTTGTGTGCACGTGGCAGCATCTCAATGCCACCCTGGGCTGGGCTGTTGGGAAAACGGGAGAGTGCCCTGGTTGCTGGAGGCTAATAAGAGGAATTATCATTTAAGACAATGGGAGACAAAAACAAAAGATGAAATCAGGGATTTTAAAATGCTGGAAAATTAAAGAACCAGAAAGGGAGCCTATACGGGAGTTAAACCCGAAGGAGACCAAAGGCAGGCACTGAATTCAAGGTCGAGGGCTAGGATCCCTGTTATCAAAGTAAGAATAATAAGAAGGGGGTGCAGGGGAGCAGAAGGATGGTGATTACCCAAGAACAGTTTCTCCCACAAGTAATTTAGGCTCACCTTTATGATCAGATCTGGTCGTGTTCAGGGATTTGGCAGCCTGGTTTACAAGGCTTGGGAGAATAGATCAATGCTAGGTGGAACAGATGCATTTCCCAATTGATTGCCTAGCATGCTATTATAAGAGCAAATGAAAGAGAAAGTTCAAGTTGAGAATAGTTATCATTTCCCATTGATTCTACCAAATCTAGCACTATCTCTCAAAGCAAAAAAAAAAAAAAAAATCATTGGTTAGAAAAATAAAAATGCAAAACTCTTTTTGTTAACCTGCAAGTCTATTTCTGGGATTAAAAATCATAGCTCATATATTCTTGGATACGTCGAGATTATTTCCTAGCTCTTTAAAAAGCTGTCCCTATCCCTGCTATCTGTAATACATAAGGGAACATTTAGCCCTGTGCTTCATATGCCATCCCTTCCTATATGCAGCCCCCTAGAATACATAATAAAAAGATAAATGAAAAGCACATTAGAAATTCACCTAGTTGTGGGAATCCAGCCAGTGTTGACTGCAGATGTTTCGTTTGAATCGGTGGCTGCATTGAGGGAGAGAAATGCCCATTTTATATAAAAGATAGTATTGCCAAAGAATTTAGAGAGGAAAGAACATACTCTAACAAATACCATCTTTTATCTCAAATATGCATATCAGAGATGTGTTTCATGTTATCTTCATCTAGATTAGCCTATTTATTACAAGAAGAGTATAGATTGTATTTGTGTGTCATTTATAGTTATTTGTCTGATTTTATCAATACATCTTCATTCCATGGAGTAACAAACTAAAGATTGTCTCAATGGGAGTTGAAATCCCACTGTCTTAACTTAGAAGATTTTATAGTTTTCCAAACCCTGAAATAACAATATAGCTTCATCCAAACTCACCTTCTTTGGCTTCACCACAACACGCCATATGCTCCAGCCACACTGAACTTTTCCCTCTTCCCTGTTCTATGATCCTCCTGATCCTACCTATGCTGTTCCCTCTGCCTGGAATGTCTCAACATTTTTCTCTCCTTGGCAAACATCTACTCACCTGCCAGGTGTGTACTCTAAGGAAATTGCCGTGGGAAGAGCTTTTCTAATCTGCAGGGCTGAGGTTAGATACAACACTCTTCAGCGTTCCTGTACCACGGCACTTAGATTACTGTGAGTAATTGGTTGCAAACATTTTTTTGCATTCTTCAGTAGACTGTAAGCATCTTAAAAGTCCTCCAGGATTTATAGCACTATCTGGCACATAATAAATGCTTAATAAAAGTTTGATGATTTAGTCAATTGGACAATGCAGGTTAGCATTCTGGAAGGTTTACAGAATCCAGAATCCTGGAATCTCCAGATCAGTAATTTATGGCTAAAGTATTCAATAAAGTGCCAAAGAGGCTGAAGAGCTTGAAGAAGAAAATTTCGGAAAAAAATTAACCTAGAATAAAGCAAGGTTCAATTTACAGTATAGCTCGTAGAAAAGCAGATGTTCCTGTTTCCAGGAGAGCCCACAGAGACAAATGGTTGGCTGCGCCTCCCAGCTGCTTGGCCTAAGTGATACAGCTACAGGCAACACTGATTGCACAAATCAAGGTGTACAGCCTGTCTTGCACACCCAGAGGCTACTGTGAACTGTGTACAGCCTCACCTTTAACATTTTCACCTGACATGTGAATATTAAAGTGGAATACCAGATTACCCATAATTCTAGAGACATGGACAAAAATCAGAGTCCTCTGTCTTTTACATGTCACCCCTTTCGTCATTAAAGCAAAGCCAGAACATCAGACTTTTTTCTTTAAAGACTAGTTAATAAAATACAATCAGCTCAACGCAATGGCTTTGTTTTAAAGTGGCAGGAAGAAAAGAGAGATTCTGTGGAGATGAAAGGTCCCAAGCTACGGTAACATGTTTTCTTTAACTTTACCTGAGTTTCAACAAGAAGACGTTTCTTATTAGCTTTATTAATAATCTCTCCGGGGATTTGTGGCAGGTCCTAGATGAGGCATATAATATTTTATACGTTTGGTACAAAAGTGACTCCGAATATTAAGACAAAAGAGACATGTTTTAGTTCTTTCAGTATTGTTTTGTATAAGGAATGTAAAATGAAATGAGCAATGCATTATGTGAAACAGCAGGCTTGTGAAAATGCTAAGGCAGTATGCAACGGAGAGGAGGAAAAAATATTTCTCTAATCCACTTTCTAGAAATAGTAGAAGTCCAAGGTGCTTGGAATGTGAACCTGTGACACAGATGAAACCTGTGTGGACCCCTGAGTTGGACACTCCAACTCAGTATAGTTAAAATGGCTATTTATTGTCCCTGATGATAAAATCTACCCTTTATGATTCTGTTTTATAGCTCACAGTCTCCTTTTTTCTCTGTTGAAAAATCTCACACATTAATAAACATAAATGAAAAATATTTCTGGTTTAAAATTAAGCCCTATAGCTTGGATGGATCATTAAACCCCACTCACAGATTCTTTCCTTGGTCCAATCTGAAGATTTGAAGATTTTGTGGTGAGAATGTTAATTTTTTAACTCCCAGCAACCATTTTAGTTCAATTTCTTTGACAGAGACTACCAGAGACTCAGAGGGAATGAAACAACTTAACAGGGGTGGACTTGGTGCTTTTGTGCCCCAAGCAAGCAAACAAGAATGAGATTACAGTGGCCCTGAATGGAATCAGAAATGGGAGAGAGGTTTTCTCTCCCCACAAGAGGCTTCTTGAAGAAAAACAACTTTAAGATGCAATCTGTGTTGGGGAAGCCACTTGACACCTGCTAGAAGTTCCTGTGATTTTGTAATCCGTCCTGAGTATCAACACCTGAAGATATAGCCCCTGAACTTCTGTTTCCTCCTGGACATTAGCAACTACCTGGTTTTGAATTTGGGAAGCTGGAGGCACTCTCGACTCAAGGGCTGCTTCCAATTTGAACCTGAAGTTTTTAAGAAGACAAATGAACAGCATTACCTGTTTACTTTAATATTGACAAAGGAAAAGCCTGTGGCCCCCTTGCACCTGTTAATACTTGCTCCTTATACTGATGTGACCCACGCAGCTGCTCATTTCAATTAGCCCAGGGCCAGTCTTGGCATTTACCCACAGAAACAATGCTACACAAAGAAGTGCCTCTGTGCACTCCCATTGGCTTTCTTCCAAGTCACATTCAGCCTCTGCACATTTTACCAATCTGTCTCCCTGAGTGCAAGGTCTTGCCGGACATTTAAGTCCCTGCAAACTAAAGGAATCCTTCTGTTTTGTTTAATGGTCCTTTTTAATTTTCCTTCAGAGACACCATTTCTTCCTTGCACCTCTATTTTAATTTTTTTCTCAGCCTTTGTTCTTTTCTTTTTTACCTCCATACAGAGAGACACTTGGAAGGGCCCTTGATTTAGTTCTCACTTTATAGCAACAACTACAAAACAACAAAAAGATAAAAGAGAACCACTAATGTTAAGGATTTTCCTACTTTGTCAAATAAAAACACATCTACCTAAGAAGGAATTTCCCAGTCTGTATCTCTTCTGCTTCAGTGTTAAACTTGTTTTCAAAAATAGGTCCTCTGGTTGGAGGGGATCACATACCCTCCCACTCCAATTTGCCACTGTCCTCCATTCTTACTGTTGTCAGAGGATGGGGTCGGGAGAATCCCTTTGCCTATATTCAGTTATGAAAACATCTACTGCAATGTCCTCCCTGAATTACTACTAAAAGCACCACCGTTCTTTCCCTCTCTTTCCCAAGCACAACTAGACATTCCTTTTTCATATGAGTTATACCGAATGTGCCCTTTCATGACATGCCTAAGAGATGCTTAGAGACATTTCTTTATTCACTTCCCAAGTGTTCACTGTTGCTAGCACAGGAAATTTATCACCTCATGGGCAAAGACCATGCTCTTACATTTGGTGAAGCTCTAATCTCACTGGAAGACATTTGATATATGCCCAGTGCTAGAAAATTCCTTCAGTCAGATAATAAGGGGTGGGTACCTTCAAAACTACTTGCCTGTTATGTTACACACAGACAGTGAAATACTCTGCCCTTGCCCATGGTGGAGTTATTTTCCTTTACTTCACAATAGAAATGGACCATCTCACCGGGTCTGTCTCGTGTCTATGCAACCATCTGGAACAACGCGTCAAGGGGTAAGCAGACGTGTTTACCATGTCTTCACTGCCTCCGTAAACTGGCCTCAGTGGGTAACGTTTTTCCCATTTGCCAGGAGATACATCTGCAGACAATCTCGTTTTTCAGCCGGAGTGTTTACACATTTAGTAAGAGGACAGGTTCTGTAAAACTCCTATATCTGTATTTATTTGTTTTGCTGTCAATTTCCCTGTAGTTTTTGTTTGTTCAGGAGCTGAGTTTGTAGCAGGTGTTTGGAACAATTAACAGAAGCAGGGATACCAGTAATGGGCAAAGGGTGGAAGAATATAAAACAAAAGCTTGACATTTAAAAAGCAAAGATGATTAAAAATTACACTTAAGAACTGCAGACTAGAACACACCAGTAGTGTTATGTTTAAACTGTATTATAATTAAGCACTGAATATGTGCCTTGGCCATAAAACATTAGACAGTATAAAAAATCACTTTTTATCACTATCTTTTCTATGGTTTCTTTTTATTACTAAAATCATGTTCAGTAGGACTTTTAAAGCTTGAAAAGTGAGACATATATCAGATATGTCTATACAAATGACAGAATCAGTCTATTCTATTTGCTCTGGGTTGTGAAAATTCCCATACAGAGAGAACAACCAGGAATGCTTTGAATGTTTTTGCTATTTGCAGAAACTTATAATCAGATGGAGGGAGTCTTTTTGCTTCTGTGTGGGTGACTAAGATAGTTAATTGGAGCTATGCCAAAGAGTCTTTTTCATATCAAAGCAGTTTGGGGAAAATTATATTTATTTGGATGGTTTCACACTTTGAGTTTTGATTTCATTAAAATCAGCATGAATTTACAATTATAGATTTCTAACTTATTCCATAAGCATAAATGCCAACTCATTTATGTTCTAACAAATAACATAAGCCCAAACACTCTGCCTAGAGAAGAATAACTGGGCCTAACTCTCCCTTTTTCATCGTTTTACAAAGGAAGTTTAAACAATTCTTTGAACTAATATTCATTGACCATCTCTTACGTGGCAGACACCACTAGGTACTGGGGTTGTATCAATATGGAAAATTTGGCACTTGTCTGAAGAGGTGCCCACTTTATTTGTAAAGACAGGTATATTAAAACTTATAAAATGCAATATACTAATTGACAGAATTGTGTGTCTGCTACTCCCAGATGAATGAATAGTACTTAGTTCTGCTACTAGGATCATGGACTTTCTTGTTGAAAATGTAACATTTTCACTTAAGTCTTAAAGTATGATTAGAGAGAAAGCACTAGGTCAATAGTTTTTCTTTGGGTGCTTAAATTAGCAGACTGTCACTGGGTTGATAGTAAATATACCAGGGAGCTATACAGAATATTAAGTATCTCCAAAGTGAGATAAGTTATCATAGTCACAATGGTCAGAGTATCCTAGGAAAGATGAAAGTCATTTCCCAAGAACTGGAGAGTGAGAAAGAGAAAGAAAATGAGTCGCTAAGAAAGAAATTAGTTATAAAGAAGTACTAAAGGAAAAGGTCTAGAGAAAAACCAAAAGTGCCCTGAAATTAGTAGTCATATTTAAAACGAATGCTGTTAAGTGGATTAATGAATTGTTTAGGAGTCAAGTCAATTTAGGCTCCTTCTCCTCTCCCTGAGTCATCAAGGTAAGAGCTCTCACTGACTTTCATCTTCCAACAAAGTAAGCCTAATCATCCATAAGGACTTAGCCAAGCAGTTGATTAGTTCTCAGATTGGTCCATTGTCAGGTAGATGTTAAATTGAAATGGCATTCACCTTCTACCCAGGCTTATCCCCATCCCCAGTCTACATTGAATGCTTCAAACTCCTGTTTTTCATGGTGAACAACCACATTCATTCAAGCATAGAGATTTTCCTCGGCCAACTGATGAGTAGCTTCACATAATAGGCCTCACTAAGCAAAATTGACCAGAATATATTGCTAGCACTAAATGTATACTCTCTACCAACATGTTATTTAGTGCACCTAACATTAGGCTTTGCTGCTTATCACAGTGTGATTATAAAGTGAAGTGCATCATCTGTGACTATTAAGCCACTATAAATTGATAATACTCCTGGGAGAATGGACATATGGCTGACTGCCTAGATACATGACATTAAGAGAACAAAAAACAGTGATTCATAAATACTGGATATTTTTCTTGTATGATAATCATTTTAAGATTACAGGTCTCGTTTTTAGCTTGTTTGGACCTAGCTTATTTAGACCAGTGTCTCTTTTCTTATTCATTCTTAATGTCTTTGAGCTCTGTAAAACAACTCTCTCTCTATAAGAGCCCCTCCCCAAACCTTCCCCAGAGTACTGTGTCTTCAGTTATGTTTAGTGCGTGATGATTTACGTGTGGTTGACTATGGATAGTAGGCACTGAACCAGCAATGCAGCCAGTGGAAATGCGTGGGTAAGCCCCCAAAAATGAAAAAGGTGGACATTGTTTTGCCTGAAGAGAACAAGCCAAAATGATCTGGAATTAATTATTCTGCTAATGTACAATCTGGCTAGATCGATGACACCTGCCCATTCTAAAGTAAGCAGCCCTGTCAATCCTTCTTCACGGACTCAGTAGGAAAGCAGAGGAATGAGAGTCAACAGACCTGGATTTAAGTTTATCTCTTATATTCCCTGGCTCTGAAAACTTGGATAAATAACTTAACCTCCTTGAGCCTTACATTCTTTTTTTCTATAAACTGGCGATAATAGCACCTTCCTTGATTCCCTTGTGTAGTGTTTTGAAAAATCAAAGAAAGTGATGTATGTGCTGTTACTGTGCTCGGCCATGCCAGGTTTTGGTTTCCAGGAATGGTGAGAATGACCAGCCACCAAGGTTCTGTGCAAGGTATATAAATAAGATGAGGAGGAATACCTGAAGATAGGATGGGATGAAGCTTCCTGAAAAGTTATTCTTAGTTTGGTAGTCTTAGCAACATAATAGACTAAAAACATTGACCAAGTCAGAAGATTCCAGAACTTCAGACTTACTACCTTTTATACCATTTTAGCATGGAGAAGAAGCGATTAGAAGGAGTTACCTATGACCAAATTCCTCAGATTTAACATCTTGGTTTCTTATCTCTTGCTGCTCTGTAGTTACACAACCCACTATGTCCATGTTTGATTTATTAGCCTTCTTCAAAATGTTAACGTGTCATATCAGACAATGGCCTATCTAAGTTCCAAAGATTTTTTAACCAATATGATATTAATGCAAGACATGATGCCTATTACGTAATATGTTTTGGAAGCAATTACAAAATACTAAATCACCTCTAAGTTATTAAAGAGCTAATTGTGAAGTTGTGGATTATCCAGGGCTTTAGAATTTATTCTTTTCTCTTTTTTGTTGTACTTTTGAAAAGTTACTATTATTTCATACATACAAGCAGACCAGATATATGATAGTGGGAGAAATTTATGTTGCCAAGTGGCTGAAACAAATAACACCATCATAACATTAGGCACCTAAAAAGATGGCTTGGGGGAGATATTTGTACTGATGGGCAATGAACTAAAACCTGAAGTGCCACCATTTTCCCATCTCTAGCCTAGAGGTAGGTGGTCTCACAGCCAGGAATTCTTCTGCTCAGGGTGGGTGTGGATGGTGATAGATGCAGCAGAAATAGCTTATCATAGAGCATGATTCAGCTCTTTTGGACCTCAATTTCCTATTCACAGAAGGGTGAGTTTTTAGAGCAATAGTAAAACATGATTTTAATACACCAACTCCTGCAACCCTGACTCTGACCGACTAGAGCCATCATGACTCATGATTTCCTGGTTTTGGCATTCAAAACAGGGCTTCTTCCTTCCTGGCTCACTTCTCACGGCCTCTTTAAATCAATTTTAAGATTTATCTCTTTCGGACTTACGTTTTAAGACCTGGTTGTTATTATATCTGCTTTACCTAATTTATGGTGATAGAATGAATTCATATTTATGTCTCAAAATTCTTTTTTGGCCAGACCCTAGTAACAAAAATAAAATCATGTTTTACCTTTTTTTACCTTTTAAACAAAACATACTTAGCATCAAAACCCTAACATGTTTATGTGAGTTTTATTTCTTTTCCAAAGGAAGATAATCTTAGTGATATTCTGTAGGAAATTTTTCATGCAGTCTGATTTCTTTCAGTGAGATAATGAGATAATCATAAATGAAAGTTTATGATATCTCCCCAGCAACTTCCCTCACTAGTAGTCTGAATAATGGAGTAGAAAAACATTCCCATGGAGTCATAAGAGCTTTGTTTTAACTTCAGCTTAGGCCATGTAGCTTTGTGTAGGCCACTTAGCTCTTTGAAACTTAGATTTATTACTTTAAAAATGGGAACCGTGATTTTTAAAGTCCCCTTTTAATAAATTCCCTCATCTACAAGATAAAGGCAATCACAGCAGTCATCCACAGGGTTGCAGTGAGGATTAAGTGATATTCTGCTCACAGTTTATTGTAAGGACATTAACAAAAGTTCAGTAAATTAACTATTTCTATAAGAATGTATCCTAACTATTGTCAAGACTATTATATAGCTGTGGTATGAATGTGCTACATAGGCATATTTATAATATAAAGTATAAATATGTAAGCTAGGTATATAATAGTTGGATTTGTACAATAGGTGCAAACATACACTGGAAACAAAGACCAAAAACATTGGAGTTAAAATATCTTGGAAGTTTAGGTCAAACAAACTAGCCATTACTATTTTATGAATATGCAAAAACAGCCAAACAAGTCAAACAGGTTTGGTGTTCCCTCTGATCTTGCTTTATTTTGGGTATCTGATTGGCCAGGACTTAAAGTCGATGAACTGATGTGGTCACCACTGCCAGTGAACTTCCTTTTATACACAGAACCGATAGCCATGATTATGTGGCCTGGAACATCATTAACAAGCCCAATATTTTCCTTCAACCTTCACTATTTATTCAGTTCTCAAGGAAAGACACACTTGAGGAAAACAGAGTACTTTATAACCACCTCTTTTCTTTCACAAACAAGTTTGGAAACATTTTTTTTTCTTGCTGTGACAAGTTGAACAAAAAAATTCTGGACCAAAGTATTTCAATATGATTCATAAAGATATTAACCTGCATTAATATTTATAGATACGGATGTTCATTTGTAAATATTTATTTACATGTGGAATTTATACATCTTCCTATGAGCAGAAAATTTATTTCCTCATGTTTTTAAAAGGTAACTCATCCTCATTTCTGGTACCAGCTAATAAAGCACAAACACATTCTTACATAGGTTGATTCTTTAATAACAGCTTAAATTCTGAACTGAGGAAAGAACTGAAATGTTTACGAAGCACATGCACAAAGATTAACACCGCTATCTTGCCTGGAAAGAAATTATAATTTGGTAAAACAAGACATATATTATGTATCGATAAGGAAATGAAACTGATTAACAAAACAATTAAATTGTATTACATCAAAACAGAAACTGTTTTTCCAAAGTGGTTACCTCACCAGACAATATGCTTATTCTAACAATGCTGAAATAATACAATGCATTTTGAGACCTCTTCGCTTGGAATTGTGTTCATGGTCAGTTTCAGTTAAGAAATTTAAATAATATAGAGGTTTATCTGAAAACTAAGTTTCCAGTCTTGATTACTCACCTTCTTTACCAGAATGCCTACATATAAATTTGGTCTTTTTCTAAAAATGAAATGCAACCTTAAAGAATAGACATTAGCCATTTTTTTAGAGATATTGGAACAGCATGTAAAATGGAATCATAGGCTTTTCTTATAATGTACAGATATGAAATATTTTTAAAAGTGGTTTGGAGTGTGGAATAGAATGGTTTCTATTTACTGAATTAATAGAACTGACAGACTGTTTTCATTTTAAATCTAAATCTGGAAGTACACTCTGTCAATGCCTTTACTTTTAGTTTGTTTTCAAGCCTATTTAAAAATATGACATATGCCTTTCAAACTAAAAAAAAAGCCCTTTTCGTATTTTATTAATTTCTCGATAATTATGACTACATTCACACAAATTTATAGAATGACTAACATTTCATATAATATCACCACTGTGGGGAATGTTCAGGTACATAGATGAGGTGCTGTCTTAAGATACAGCTTGGTTACCTTTAAGGAAAAAAAAGGGTTATTTAAGACCAAGTTTCTCTAGGTGGAAAGTGTTTTTCTTATAGCCGTCAGCACTCTTACAACATTCACATCTTCCTGCAAAAACGGAGTTAAAACTTAAAGCTGCTGTGATTACTCTAAAGAGCCCCAAATATTGAACTAGATGGAGCAAATCACAGGAAAAATAATTTCCTCAGCCTGTGTTATGAAGGGGTTAATTATGAGACCTGAGATAAGGTGTTCGCACATCTAGGCACTTCATCAAGCCATGGAGTCAGGAAACAAGGGAGAATAGATGAAGGTGCTAGGGATAATAATGATGGCAAGTAATGATTTCCCTGGAGGTGAGCTGATCTATGGCCACAAGCAAAGAAAAAAAGGCTAGAAAGTACCATAACATTACCTTGGAGTACTTAACAGACTCAAAAGCAGTAACCCTGTGTCAAAAAAGGCCCATCATCCTGCTCATTTTAGGTAAAAGAGTTATGCCAAAGTACAAGAGGGGAATGCAAAATTCACATATGAAATTAAACAGCTGAAAGGTATGATTTAACAATGCTCAAAACTCAATAAGCCAAAGATAAACAGCAAATTAGATGACTCAATGTCAGGAGGAAAAAACATCTTCCATCGATCCCATCGTCAAAAATTAATCTGCCTGAGAATGCCCTCTGCTCCAATCCCCGAGCTGATGAAGAGGGGAGGAATAGAGTAAAACCTATGTACGAGCGCTTCACCTTCAGGCTAGACCCTGATTACAATCTCCTGTGAGACATTTCAGCATGAAGCGCCTCTCATGTTGGGACTGCAAAATTAAATTGCGATCAATACTTTACAAAAATAATTGGGGAAAAATGTTCAGAAGTCGGAGCTGCACTGTGTGGCCACAAACATATGAAAGTTATTTTTTTTCTACCTTTCTGGGGGTTATTCTTCAGGATAGATCAGTTCAAAGGTGTCTCTTGACAATAGTATTCTTGGAATGGTTTCGCTCACCTTGTTAGGGAATTTTAAAAGCAGAGGAGCATTTACAGCCTACCAAGAGTGGTATCTTATTGCTGTATTCTCAGTTTCTGTTCTTTGGAGTGCTAATCTCAGCCCATAAATTCTTCTCTTCTCTTCTGGCTTTGATGTTAATTTAAATTTCTTTGCAAATTAATTCTCATCATTAGGCAAAAAAAATGTGTATTCCAACAAAATGAAAGAAAACCACACACACACACACACACACACACACACACACACACACAAAAGATCTGGTAGATTTTTGAAAACTTTGCCTAATACTTGATTCTGAATCTCTCAATACATTTAAATGCTGAACCCCGTAGTTAAATTTAGGGTAAAATGTATCGAATCAAACTCTTTACTGCCTTAAGCAATGCTTAGTATTCAGCTTTTCCTTCTTGTCTGCCTCTCAATAAGTTCTTATTTTTGGCGAAGATTTACTTTTTAATCCATAAAATGAGGAGGCAGTGGAAAATGTAAATGTCTATGTAAAATTCTTGCTTTTTCAATAGGTGGTCATTTTGGGTTTTATTATATAGAAATTTCAAAGTATTGTGCTTTTATAATTTCATTTTTGGAATCAGCATAGGTCTCTCTGGATGTTTATTTGTGGTATGACTATTCTGACAAGACAGTCTACTGATTTTCCCTCACATGAATCATTTGTTATAACCTCAGTCACACATACAGGGAAAATAAAACATCTGCATTAAGAATACACTATCAGAACCATACAGAAGTAGGTGGCATCTAACTATCTAAAAGGGAGTACCCAAATGGGGGTAATCAATGGCTTGCTGTCATCCTGGGGGAGGCGGATGTATTGAGTGGTATTCTATAGGGCATCATGACTGAGTGAAGGAATTGAAAGTGTGCCTATTACATGTGAAAATGACAACACCTTGGACTGGATTGCAAACACCTGAGAAGGCTTGAATAACCTTTAAAGTGGCCCTCTCCAAGGAAATGAGAGCATCCTCAAGAATCGGGGGCAAGGGAGAAGTTTTATTGGGCACCCCCAAATGAAAGAGACAATGCATGTCTTATGATTTAATTATGATAGATTTCAAATTCCAAATTGGTTCCTTCTACCACTCTAAATGTTCTTGAACAATCTTTTCATGCTGCTGCTTGGATCAGAAGATAAAATGCAGAGTTATTTTAAGATTCACAGGAGGTGAACATCACAGAGATGAAGGAGAAGAGAAGGATGGAGAGGGAGGGGAAATAGAGGCATGGACACTTCTCATGGACAACCTGTGGCCCGACCCTGTTGTGCTTTACAGTACCACATTCTCTCACATTTCCCCTTTCTGGTCACTCTGAAACATGCTTTACCATAACAACTCCATAACTAACACCAACTCAATTCTTCAAGTCTCACTTCAGACATCTGCTCTTCCAGAAAAATTTCCCTGACTCTCCCCAACTCCATAACGAGGCATCCTGACCTTGTGCATATACTTATTATAGCATCTGTAGTATTAAAATTAATTTTCCCTTCCTGATTAGACTATGATATTTTTGATAAAATAGTCGGTCTTTTCCTTGTGTTTGTACGTGCAAACTTCTTTTCTGACATAAATAAACCAGTTTGTTTATAACATTCTTTCACTAATTTAGTTTTCCAACTTTTAATTTGCCATGTGTCACATAACAGACTTATCTGTTTGAGGTTTGGTTTTGTCATCTCTAAAGTGAAAGAGTTGTACTAAATTCAGTGTCTCTTCAGAGCCTAAAATATCAGGCAATAAAAATGATTAAATATTTTGTTAAAGAGCCAATCACAATGCCTGTCCCAGCCACAATTAGTTCTAAATGGCATGAAATGGGACTCTTTTTTTTTTAAATTGCCGTTTGTTTGTTTACTAAATGGCACCACCTCACTCTTGGCCCTAGCAATGGTTTCTCACCAGAGGCAACATGTGTCTGGTTGTGTCACATGAAATTGCTGATATTTGCCCATTTTGACATATGCAAATGATTTCCAGAGGGTCAAATTAATATCTGGCTCTTTAGAGAATGATGCCATGGCTTAGTAATAAAACTTGAATAAGACCAATCTGAGTGTCCTTCCAGAACCGATTGGTGAAACAAACTAAGAAGCAGGCAGTTAGTAGGATGTGGAAGCTGAACATCTGACTCAGAGGTAGGAAGCAGTGGGTAGACATAATGGGGAGGATGACGTTACAGGGACATAGAGTTTGCTAAGCTGAAACTGTACAAAAACAATCTCTTTGCTAGCAGAAAGCGTAAAGTAATAAAAAGATATACACAATATAGAGAAAGACTAAGCAAGTAGTGAAAGGAGAGAAGAAGAGCAACTGGGCCATGTTAATGTTGGAGTTCTCTAGTGCATATCCTTCAATGCTAGTTCCCATAGTTCCTCCTACTGCATTGGATGCATGCCAGATCAAAGGATACCCACCTGCAAGGTGGGTTTTATACCTTTCTTCTCTCAAGATACCCATCTTTCCATAACCCATAACCTGATGTTTCTAGAAGTAATTGCTATAACTTGCAGCTGAAAATAAAACAAATATTAAGGCTTGATATTAAAAAAAGGCTGTGAAGTCTCCAGAATAACCATGGTTACAAGTCATTAAGTGTCAATTATGTGCCAGGCATTTTGTGTGTAACATTTACGTCCCTCAAGGCAGCTCTGGGAGATATTACCAGTCTCACTTGACAGATGAGAAAACTGGGACTCAAATGATGGAAGGTCTTGTCCAAGGGCACACATCTAGTAAGTGATGATGCTGAATGCAACCCCAGCTCTATTGGTTCCAGAGTCTGAGCTCTTTCCATTATGGAACATTGGCTCCTCAATCCCTGAAGTACAAAGTGACATTAGAATTAGAAAAGTTTACTTTGAGTCAATTTATATAAATCATCTGCAACTTATCTATGCAACTAGAAGCATATGAAAAAATTCCCAATTTAGCTTTGGTTCTGGCATTATCAGTGGAGCTATTCTGATCCATGTATTCCCTAACAAATCAAACATTTGCAGCAACGTCAGGCCTCCAAATAGGAAATATACCTTCTGTAGTCCTGAATGTCTATTGGTTCTGGAGAAAAGCACAACCTAAACCACTTAATTTTGTCCTAAAAATCAGGGCATTTGCAAGCCCCTTGAGAATGCCACCATCTGACCAAAGCAAAACCAGGTAGTGTTCTTTGATATGAGACACTTAAGCTAATTAGATAATAGCCAGACTATACTTTTTAAAAATCTGTCATATTCATTTAGCAGATACTGACTGAGTTTCCTATATGCTTCAGTCTGTCTCCTGGTTGCTAAGGATATAGCAATGAGCATGATAGACAAAGTCTGTTTCTCATGGAATATATATAGTGAGGAAAACAATTCTTTTGTTTTTGTTTTGTTTTTGTTTTTGGTTTTTTTGTGAGACAGAGTCTCACTCTGTTGCCTGGGCTAGAGTGCCATGGCGTCAGCCTAGCTCACAGCAACCTCAAACTCCTGGGCTCAAGCAATCCTCCTGCCTCAGCCTCCCGAGTAGCTGGGACTATCGGCATGCACCACCATGCCCGGCTAATTTTTTCTATATAT
>CAUYRT010072084.1:0-13864 GCA_963574885.1 Lepilemur ruficaudatus
CACTTAGTAGAACGGGTTTCAGCTCCATCCAGGAAAATACAAGAGGTGCTATATCACCATTACTTCTTATGGCTGAATAGTACTCCATGGTATACATATACCACATTTTATTAATCCACTCGTGTATTGATGGGCACTTGGCAACCCTCAATTTCTTGCCATGTGGGCCTCCCCACCCCGGCAACTTGCTTCATCAAAGCCAGCAAAATACAGAGTCTGCTAGCAGGATGGAACCACAGTCTCATGTAGCCTAATCACGGAAGTAACATCGCATCACCTTCGTCATCCTCTGTTGGTTACAGCCAAGTCACAGGTCACGCCATGCCCCTGGGAGGATATTACACAAGACTGTGGATAAAAGGAGGTGATATCATTGGGGACCATCTTAGAGTCTGTCCGCCACACCAAAATATTAATTTGAATACTACTCACCCAGTCTAATGCTGGTGTGTAGGAGGGAGATATTTTGGTATTGAAAAAGAAATAGCCTTTTGTCAGTGAAAACCATGTCCTGAAAAGAAAGCTTAAGCTTAAATATGATGTTACTCTAGGGTCCATCAAAAGTCTGTGAAGCTGAACATTCTAGTTAACTGGTCAGATGCCTATAGTCCCTCATTAGTCATATTAAATCTGTCTTACTCATCTTTGTACCCCCGGCATTCCCAGGGTGGTGACTAACTCATAGTAGATGCTAAGTGCTAAATGGATGAATGTTTTTTAAATCTATTGTTTCTCTGTGGTAGGAAGCAGTATAGTGTAACAGTTTTGAGCATGAACTTTGGAATCAGAAAAACCTGGGATTGTATGCTTGCTCTGCCATTTTCTTACTATGTGATCTTGGGCAAGTTATTAGATTCTCTAAGCCTTAGTTTCTTCAACCATAAAGTGGGGATAATACTACCATATCTTATTGCATCTAAGCATGGGTTTTAAGATACAGCATTATTTTCTCTGTAATTCATAAAGAAAAATTGCTACTAATTAAACTGGGATATAACTTGATTGATTATAAGATGGACCCTGATTTCAAAAATCTTAAAATATGTGCTTTAGATTTGATGAAATATGGTGATGCCTACCTTATATGTTGTTTATAAAGTTTAAATGAGATAGCACATGTAAAACACTTAGCATACATTACCTTTCATACAGTAAGACCCTGGTAAGTATTAGCTATTTTATTATTAGCAATTACGGTCATCTTCTTGCAAACTCCTAAAATGAATCATTATATTTTGCTTCCTTTTTTCATATTTGAAACTGAGTTGCAGAGCAGATCTACAAAGCCATTGTTGGGCTTTTGCACATAATGAATGGGATAGCAAAATGGCTGCCTCACACAGGTCATGATGTGTAATGACCTGTGGTTCTATCCAAAATGCTTAGTAAGTGTGACACTTGTGCTTCCCACACTTCATCTATTAAATGAAGGTAGAAGGTAGAATAAAGGCCAAAATTATGCTTAGTAATTCAATAGGTTGAGAGCTGGCTTTTAATGCAACTCTGCTCTGCTTGCCTGTTCCTGTGATAACTGATAATTTGGTGACTAGCTGAGCAATTGCTCCACAATGAACTGAAGGAAGGCCTTTATGTGTGAGGCTGGCAATACTTCAAATGACAATGAAGATATATTTGAAACTACATGATATTGATACCAGTTGCTCTAAAGGCATAGCTATAATACAGCACCATAGTAGGCCAAAGTCTATACAAGGTGGATATCTGCCTTCTTATACCTGGCTGCAGGTATAAGGCTGCAGGTATTCTAAAACAAAAAACAAACAAACAAAAGAAACAAAGCCAAATGCATCACTTAACGACTGGGATACATTCTGAGAAATGTGTCATTAGGCGATTTTGTCACTGGGTGAACATTAGATTGTACTTACACAAAGTTAGTATTGCTTACTACATACGTAGGTTATATGGTGTAGCCTATTGCTCCTTTACAGCGTGTTACTGTACTGAATACTGTCAGCAGCTGTAACAATGTATTTGTGTATTTAAACATACCTAAACATAAAAAAGGTACAGTAACAATGCAGTATAAAAGATACAAAATGGTACACCTGTACAGGACACTTACCATGAATGGAGCTTGCATGACTGGACGTTGCTCTGGGTGAGTCAGTGAGTGGTGAGTGAATGTGAAGGCCTGGGACTGTACTGTGTACTACTGTGGACTTTATAAACACTGTGCCCTTAGGCTACACGAAATTTATAAAAACATATTTTTCATTCTTCAATAATAGATTAACCTTAGCTTACTGTATCCTTTTACTTAATAAACTTTTAAATCTTTTTAACTTTTGACTCTTTCGTAATAACACTTAGATTAAAACAGAAACACATAGTACAGCTGTACAAAAATGTTTTCTGTACATCCTTATTCTATAAGCTTTTTTCTATTGTAAGTTTTTTTATTTTTTTTTACTTTTTAAACATTTTTTTTTGTTAAAAACTAAGACACAGACACACACATTAGCCTAGACCTACAGAGGATCATGGTCATCAATATCACTGTCTTCTACCCCCACATCTTGTCCCGCTGGAAGGTCTTCAAGGGGCAGTCATGCATGTGGAGCTGTCATCTCCTATCATAACCTGGAATACCTCCTGAAGGACCTGCCTGTAGCTGTTTTACAGTTAACTTTTTAAAATATAAATAGAGTATATTCTAAAATAACAATAAAAAGTATAACATAGTATATACTAGGTGGTAGGAATCTTTCAGCTCCATTATAATCTTAAAAGACCACTGTCATATAGCTGTTACTATTTCTGGTGCATAACAAGCAGTAAATGAATGATAAATAACAATATCATCATTATAGTGGAAACTCATATGCTCAGATATCTGGGTGCTAAGAGACTTTGGTTGTTCCTAGAGGGGGTGAGATATAAGCCCTTGAATATTTACCTCCTGGTATCCAAGAGACTTGGGTTTCTGATGGAGTCCCTCTTTGAGGGGTCTTGATGATAACATAGAATATATTAATACCTCTTCAGCTACATTTAGCTACAACATGGAGTACTATTGCTTATGCGTTTCTTTTTTTCCTGAAATACTTGATACCCCAGGACTGAGTTTTGGAAAATGGTAAAGTCTAGTCATGTGAAGCCGTGGTTCTCAAGCCTGGCTCCGCATTGAAGGCAGCAGGGGAGACAGGAAAGTGGTGCAGATGCCTGGATTTGGCCTGGAACTGAGTAATCTGGATCTTTGGGGTTGGGCTTGAATTGGGCACTCAGTGTTGGGAACCACAGATTGAGAGACACTGGGAAACACTGTGTTTCTCAGCAGTCATGTCTGTTTTCGTTACCTGGACCCATTCTGTTCTGTTCTTCCTTAGGTGTTTTATTTGCTTGGTTTTGGTAGAGTTGCTAGGAGATGTCCTGGAAGTTGAGTGGATGCAAATCCTAAACTGTGGTGGGATAGGGACACCATAAAAAGAGTAGCTTGACTGAGTGCCTTCTTAGTACCAGAACCTGTGATGGACTTTTACATGATTATCTTCTACTGATTATTGTTAATTTTTTTATTAATTTACTGTACTGGTCAGATTAGGCTAGGTTTGCTGTGGTGACAAGCAGCCTCAAAATCTCAATGGACTTAACAAAGGTACATTTCTGACTTATGCTTCACGTCCATCTAGGGCTCAGGTAAATGTGGAGAGAAAGAGAAGGCAGAGGACTGAGCACCAGCAAAAGAGAAGTGACACGTCACTTCCGCTCACATTCCACCGACCCAAGCAGACCACATGGTAGCCATGCTGACTGTCAAGGAGTGGGGCTTGCGGTCCCACCCTAGGCCTAGAAAGGGGAGGACTTGTGAACAGTTTTCATGGTTTGAATACTAGGAATGTTTTTTTGTTGTTGTTGTTGTTTGGCAGGAAGATATTTATTTTTGCATTTATCGTTTATGAAATCCCAAACTGAAATAGATACTATATAGAGCTATTCTGGAACTTTCATAAGTGTTCATATTTCATGTCAAGTGAAATTGATTTATATACATACATATCACATAGTTTTTTATTTTTTGTTTTTGTTTTTGTGTTTTTGAGACAGGGTCTCATTCTGTTGCTCTGTTGCCCAGGCTTTACTGCAGTGGTGTCATCATAGCTCATAGCAACCTCAAACTCCTAGGCTTAAATGATCCTCCTGCCTCAGCCTCCTGAGTAGCTGGAACTACAGGTGCATGCCACCACGCCTGGCTAATTTTTCTGTTTTTTATAGAGACGGGGTCTTGCTCTTGTTCAAACTGGTCTCAAACTCCTGACCTCAAATGATCCTCCTGCCTCGGCCTCCCAGACTGCTGGGATTACAGGCGTGAGCCACTGCACTTGGACTCATTAGATATTCCTAAGAGACTTGTGGAGGGCTTTTAAAAAATTTTAATACTTTTAATTTTTTGTTAGAATTTTAGCATGGGAAAATGGCAACAGGCTGCAGATATTTTTGTTCTTTCCTTTTCTATATTTGCTAAACTAGTTAGAGGTGACTGCATGCACCAACGTGGAGGAAATACTTATCCAGACCACTAAATAGCCGTCCTGCTTGATGTTGCTTTTATGGAAGATATTGGCTCCTGCTAGTGTTCTGCATTGCTAAGTGGTCAGCACCATGACAGGATACTGAAATAAAACAAATGTTAAAATTAGTTCAGAAAATAACGATTGTCAGAAAAAACACTGGAAGAAAAATGTCAGGAAAGGCCCTCTAGGTTTGGGAAGGGACAAGAGGGACATTTGTTTTGCTCATTTCTGGTAACAGGGTGGCATTGCACAGAGTTTGGAGCCAGTGTGAGGAAGACGGGCAGCTGCTTGCGCAGTGCGTATGCATTAAGGTCTCTGCCCTCGTCACTTCTCCTGTTGGTGAAAAGCTCTAATATTCCCAGACTCTGGATGTTCTCATGGCAAAACAGCAAAATGCTAGAGAGTGTCTCTCACAGCGTCACATCTGAGGGTCAGAGAGGCCTGGCGAGTCAGCACTGCCTGTTCTTTTCCCATCAACTCTAGCTTTGGGCTCTAACTTTTCTCAGGGGTTACCACATGTTTGTGGAAGTCGAGAGGCCCCAGCATGGACGATGGATATTACTTTAAAAATTTCAAAACATTCTGTCCTTTTCAGAGAAATTTGCTTCATTGTTTCCTTCTTCACAGCATGTCCCCTTAGAGACTGGACACGTTTTTCTCATTAAAATTGGTGCGGGGAAAGCGTTTTTCAGAGCCTCATCCAGTGTTTACTGCTTTTGAAGAAAGAGTGATGTTTGACACAGAAGCGCATCAATGGGGAAGGCCACATTTAACTTTTGTTGTTTGGGCTCAACACTGGAACCAAACCAGTTTTTCTTGTCCTTTTTTTTTTTTTGTCTGAGTGGCAGAAAGCCCAGAAATATAAGTTTGCATTGCCAAGAGATGGCTCTAAATATAGTGCTGGGTAGGCAGGAAGATTGTTTTCTCATGAATGCAACTGGTGTGTGCTGCGTACTCCCCGCCACTCTCCAACGGGAGGAGTCGGGCTGTGCTGCCCGCAAGCCTTTCCCACTGCAGGCGTTTAGGAACCGGAGCCCGGGCAGGTTTGCTTTACGCTCACATCTCCAGCCAAGATGTGCAGATCAGTCACTGCCTAGCTGGCTGTTTTGATTCTTTAGGATTTAGGAGCGTAATTAAACACATAACAATGGCCAGCTTTTGGAGACTGGATAGAAAGCATTGTGTGTGGCTTGTTTAAACACAGATTGTTTATAAAAGGTTTAAAAATAATGTTTCTCTGCCTTGTGTTTGCTTGGAAATAACAGGAGGATTTTGCTGACTACTGTCTACCAGCCAGCTTTGAAACTTGAATACTTTTCACTTGACCAGGGCAGCTTTTTGTTCTTTCCTTACCTGTTTACTCTTGATGCAATTGAAAGGAATTAGAGCTGGTGGGGTTGTTAGACTCACTACAAAACACTAACTTTAAAAGATTGTCTGTTCAGTTTTCCCCAGAAGCAGAGCAGGCCAGCACCATAAAGAGCTTAGCTCGAAAACTCCTACTGTTCTCTTGCCCTCAGCAATTAAATAAAATATACTTTGAAACCTCAGCTTACAAATCAGATTGCCCCAAAGGGATGGAGAGAGCTGGTTTGATCATTGTTTTTGGTCCAGTTCCTTGATAAAGGTTTACTTTATCTCACTTTGATTTTTTTTTTTCTTTTTATCTTTTTTTCCTTGGCAGTGGATGTAAAATGACAGCTTTGCAGATTAACATTGATTTGGTTTTTAGGGTAAAAGCCTATTATGCCTAAGGAAATACTGCAAAGTAGCCAGTGCATTTATATAATTAAATCATCTGTGTTGAATGTATTAACGTTTAGCAATTAAACTCAGCATGTAGTTGGTTCTAAAACCCAGTGCTTCTTAACAAGAGACCATTAACTCAATAACAAGCACTGGGAGGCTCTGGTCTTAGGAGAATCCTGGCTGACAGCAAGCCATACTGCTCACACCACTCGAGGGAGAGCAAAACAGTGATCTCATGGTGACCAACTTCATAAATAGTGATTTATGACGCTCAAAGACCAGACTTTAGCATCAAGCAACTTTCAGAACCTTCACATGTACTTTTAGATTCCATTCACTGGGAAAATGCAAAAAAAGAGGCAGTTACTCGGAATTCATGAATGTTTTTATATGAATTTTTAGTTTACTCATTATACTACCTTCTGTGTACATTTGGAAAATAGCTACAAACACGTGGTAGGCAAATTGCAGCCCCTGAAACAGTGCTTGCCTCCTAATTAGCAGTCAATAAATAGTTTCAACTGAAAATTAAACATTGTTCAGTCAATGGACAATTGTTTGTGTCCATGCAGAGTGATAAAAACTTCAGGCCCACAGGTTGGAAACGAAGATGTAGTCTATTTCTGTGCCTCATTACAGGGCTCTCGTCACACTGTAAACAAAGACCAGGAAAGAACCGGCAGGCTGACCCAAGGAGGTATTCTTTGGTCAGGGCAGGGAGCCCCAGCGGTGAGAAGCATCTTGCCACCCGCTTAGCTTTGTCGTGTGATCATCAGTGTGATTACGGGCTGAAAGTTCAAAAACTTCCTCGACCTTGCCGCTTCTCCAATGTGTCCAGATATTAAGATTTTAATGGTTAAAAGGGAGCAAAACTGTTCTCATTAGCATTGTTTTGTTAAAACAAAGTAATCTCTGTGCTACAAGAATAAACATTTTCCCACCTAGGGTTTATTAGAGCTATTGGTTAGTGAACGTTTTTTGTTTTTCCTACATTGATTTTTATGCAAAAAGGTTTGTTTTGGAGCAGTCACCCCAAAGTGTCCTCAGAGATTCCAAAACTCCTTGGAGCTGTGCTGTCCTGTGCAGTCTCCATGTGGGGCTGTGGAGAACTTGAGATGTGGCTAGTTGGAATTGGGATGTGCTGTAAGTTTAAAATACATGCTGTATTTTGAAGACTTGTATGGGGGAAAGGATGTAAAATATCCCATTAATAATTTTTTACATCGTTGTCATGTCGAAATAATATTTTGCATGCATTATACTAAGTAAGATGCATTATTAAAATTAATCTCTTTTCCTTTTTATTTTTTATGTGGCTGCTAGAAAATTCAGAATTACATATGTGAATTGCATTATATTTCTACTGGGCACTGCTGCCTTACAGTCTGAGGGGAATCCCGGAGTCAGTGGGAGTGAGAAATAGCACCCAGCCCCTAGTGCCACACAAGTCAGCAATTCATTGCTGCTTCTAGGAGTAGACTGGATTCATCCGATGGCCTTGAGGCATCATTTCTGGTGCCAGCCGTGTTTGTTGCAGTTGTCTGGGGTGATGTGTTGAGAAGGAACATGAGACCATACCTTGGCTGAGTGGGAAGGAATGCCCAGAACTCCTGGTCCGATCTCACTTGCCCATCCAGGAGCAGTTTTTGATTGGCCTAAAGGACCGTGGAGTAGGAGCTTCCAGGGAACAGGACAAAGTTCAAGCCAAAGCTAAGGTGTTCTGTTAGAAGGAATGCCTTAAAGGGGTTTACACAGTGCAGGTGAGGGAAGATCTGCACACCTGGAGCCATCCAGGCTGGCTGAGTCCAGCCTGATAAACTCCCTCTGGTAAACAGGAAAGCAGGGCCCATGCCTGGTTCAGTTACTGACACCACAGCGGTAGATCACAGGTGCTCACCTGTTGCTACACTCTACAGGGACAGTTTTCCTCAGAAGATATGCACCGAATATTAACTACACTTTTATTAAACGCTGACTATGGGCCAAGCACTAGGTTTCTTTCTATGCATTTAAAAGAGTAAATAAGAAAACAAGATATAGTCCCTGACCTCAAAGGGATTGTCATCTACTAGGGAAATAAAGGAAACATCATTTGAAGGCAGTTACTATAAAATCATACTGTCTCCAGGAAATAGGTGAGGGCATTCTGTTGGGGGCAAATGGACTGAACTCAGACCTCACTCTTTAGTAGATGACCCTAGATATCAGATTGCTTTAAAGCGTCAGCTTCTGTTTGTTTGTTGCTGAATCCACAGCACCAGCAATAATGACTGGGGTAGTTAGGTGCTGAATAAGTATTTGTTAAGTGCACCACGGTTTGGATGGTATTTCTGCAGTCCCCCTTCCTCACTGGAAAAAAGATTCAACTGTGTCTCCCAGACCTTAGAAGCTGGAGAAATCCTGGAACTAGCCAACTTCCTCCCTCTCCCCCTTCTTCCTTTCTTTCCTTTCTTAACTTCCTTTCAAAATTTGGTGCCTTGTCTGACTCTAAGCCAAGTCCCCCTCACTAGTCAGTCTTTCTCTTTCCAGAACTTTCTCTAATTCTTCTCCTTGGGTTCTTCCAACCCAAGAACAAGTTGCTTTCTCTCTTGCTGTTTCCTATGGTCATTGCCCATTCCCCTACCATTTCCACTGATCTAAAACATGGATTTTATGCAGTGCTTTAAAAAACTTTTGCTAATGCATTCATTTGGGCCCAAGGGGTCCTTGTGAGATCCTTCCAGGGCATAGTTAGAACTCTGAGGTCAAAAGGTTGGTTGCCTATGGTGTGAAGGCATCGGTGCCGGGGTTGAGAGATTGATGGCCTTAACCCAGATACTTTGGGCACCCAGGCAGTTGCTCCCTTTTGTTGGTCAGCTTCTCCTTTCAAGGAACAGGGAAACCCCTCATTCTTATTTCACCAGACACACTCCACCTGTTCATATGAGAGGGCCCTTGAGCATACCCAGGACAGGGAGAGGGCTCCATATCCACTTTTATTAGATACACCAATGACTTTGTTCTGGGTATATACTTGCCATTATTTTTGGAAGGGACATCTCTATATCACACCCTCTCTCTTCTGACAATCCAGGAAATATCTCTGACATGTGACTATAATGTAGATGTTTCTGAAGATGAAGTATAACATTTGCATAAACCCTTGCCATTAATAGTATTGCCCTATTTAACAATTATTGCAACTTCCCAAGAGGAGAATAAAGTGCTTTAAACATTTTTTTTTCAAAATCTACTTAAATGGTTCAAGGTTCATGTGGTTGGAGTGGCTTTCATCATAATTGCTCATGCAATCAGGAAGGCCTTCAGTCGGCCTGAGTGCACACCATGCGACGAGGACGTGCTGAATGTAGTCTGTATTTCTCTAATGACATCCTTCATCCAAGTTTATTTTAATGCCTCAGTATTTGGAAAGAGTAATTTTCTAAGCCCTTGTCCCCAGTCCTACTTCCTACTTTCATTTTTTTCAGACGTTTGTGTAGCGTATAAAATAAAACAGCGAATGCAGATCAAAAGTCTTCCAGCAGAGCTGGTGTTTCCTGTACTGCTTTATAGTTCTGGCTATTTATGGTATAAACTATATTCAAATCTCATAAACAGAGCTTTTCAATTAAATTTGAAAAAATTATTAAGTGCTTGGTGGGTTCCAGAATAACAAGAACTTGGTTGTTTTGAAGGCCTGTTTCATGCTCTGAGGCCAGTGTGGCCTACCACAGAGCCACACCACAGACTGTGAATTTAGCAAATCCCAGAAACTTGACTGGAAGTCAGAATTGGTCCCATATGATTAAAAACAATTTATTCAATTACCCAGTTTCTTCAGGCAGAAAGCTAGAAGTGCTGAGACTGAGGAAACAAATGTGGAAAGTCCAGATTAAGCACATGTGTTAGGAAGACAACATATTGTCCAAGACAGTATAAATTGGATTCAGGACTATGCAACGCTTTTCCAGTTTAATACTACGGCCCTTAAAATGGAATAGCGCTGCTTTGTATTATAAAGGGCTTTATGGACTGATTGATTAGTGCTTTCACAACTATATTCTCATTTCACCTTACTAATAGTATGAGTTTGTGAGGACCTTTTGCCTGGTTTACTCTGCAGATTGCACTTAAATGCCTTCCTCCAGGAAGCCTTCTCTGACACACTCCTGGGACCAGTGTCCTTGCCACCCAGGACTGGATTTGGTGCTGCCCACGGCGCTGGGTCCTTACCTCTCACAGCATTTTCAGCCTGCTTACATGTCTCCTGCTTGCTTTGGACTGGTAAAGGACTTGTGAATATTTTTTAGTTTTATATTAGTTACTTCTTGTGCTGCCAGACTTAGGACACTACCCAGCATGTCAAAAGTGCTGAATTGAATTGAATTTTGATGGCAGCAACTGAGGTTCAGAAAACTTAAACATCTTGCCCCAGGCACTAGAATGTAAACCCCTGAGAGTAAAGACTTGGACCATCGCATTCAGTACAATGTCCTGACCATCTAGAAGAGTGCTTGGCACGGAGTAGGTCTCAAAAAGGTTGAATGTATGAATACAATGGCTGAGTAATAGAGCCAAGACAGATACCCAGGTCTGCACTATTGAAGTCCTGTACTCTTTCTGTTGCATCCAAAAATGTGAAAGGAGATTGAACATATCATTTAGTGAGCTCCTCCCACACTCACAACTCTGTGTGAGCCACTTTTGCATTCATGATCATATTTAATCTTCACAACACTCCTGGAAACATTCTTGTACGAGGTTATACTTCTCTAGAGTAAATACCTAGAAGCATTAGAGTAGATTATTTGTTCAATTTTATGAGAAATTGTCAGTTTTCCAAAGTGATTGTACTGTTTTACAATCCTCACAACAGTCCTGAGAAAGTCTGGGTTGGGAGAAAGTCTGCGTTGTACTAGGAAATTAAATCTACTTTCCCTTGACAGAAATGTATTTAATAAGCTGAAAGTATTTGAGACGGTTTTGATGTTTTTCTTATCTTTCCAAAGGGCCTGGTTGTTCCTGTTTTGTACACTCTGTCTTTAGAATCTGCTTGGTTCTGAGCTCGTGTTCCACTTCATTTTAAAATACAGTATTTTTGTAGCTGTAATCTGATATGTGGAATTTTGTCATGTTTGTGTACATTGACTGGTATTTTAAGATATGAAAGCACTTCCAAAATTATAGAAAGAGGAATTGCAAAGTAATTTTTTTAATGGACACACTTATGTATAGTAATCCCTCCTATTGTGATATGTATGCTTTCCAGCAAAGTTGATTGTAAATTTTGTAGAATATTCTGTTTTTTACAGGTTTAAGGCACATCCCTTATTTATAGCTTTGGATGAGGTAGGTGGGAGACTACTAAGATACTGGACATTATCAACACATAATGTCATTTCTCCGGGAAGATGTCATTTCACTTGCAGTTAAGTTTCCCTTTAGAGCGTTTTTCTAGTGCTGGAACTTAGGTGCATAATTGCCACAGTCCTACCAATCAAAACTAAGGAATTTCGCACTGTGCTTGGGAATTCCTTGAATTGAAATTTCTTTTTATCTTCACTATCTTTAAAGCTAGTAAATAATAACGTTGCAGAAGTAAGGGCAGCCATCAAAAATATAATGTAGTACTTCTTTAAAATTCCATAGGAGCTCAAAAAGAAGTAAAATTATTTAGTTCCTGAATCATAAATTTTAAAACTTGACATTTTTATATCAAGTATATTGAGATGATGATACCTATACTTACGGTAAAACTAAGGAAAAAACGAATGCAGTGCTACAAGATGTAGAAATAGAGGGATGAGTATCATCTTTAAGCAAAACAGACCATTTTTCATTCTAAACTTACACATTCAGAAAGTTGGTCATTCAAATTGT
Organism: Lepilemur ruficaudatus; assembly: GCA_963574885.1. Taxonomy (NCBI): domain Eukaryota; kingdom Metazoa; phylum Chordata; class Mammalia; order Primates; family Lepilemuridae; genus Lepilemur; species Lepilemur ruficaudatus. Next base: position 12,144 of record CAUYRT010072084.1, read on the forward strand.
AAATGTTTTTCTAAATTATTGACCATAGACTTTAAGTTTCGGTGCATACAAATGTTGTTTCTGTTTGTTTTGTATTACTTTCATTTTCTTATAGTAATTTGCTGCTACAAAAAGAATAAGTAAAAGTTAGGAGCTTCTGAGCTTTGACAATCAATAAAAATAGAGATATATCTATTTATTTTCTAGTTTAAGTAAAGCATGTAATTAGCTACTTGAATATTTAATTTTGGTTAGTTCATGTGTGTCTTCTCATTACCTCTGGCTTCCCCAATGGTAAAAGGGATGGTTCATTAGTTAAGCACATTATTTTGAGCAAAGATCACCCTTTTCCTGGCTCTGTGAAGTGTATTAGTGCCAGTTGAGTGCATTTGTGAATTGTGATAAAAATGTCATGCGCTAAATTGCAGCCACATTAGATCATGACAGATTTAGCAGGGATGACAAGAAGATTTCTTGAATGAATATTTGAAATTTTTTATTATTCGAAAATCCCTGAGCCCTTTGCTCTCATAAATGATTATTCTATGCAACAAGGGAGACTGTATTTAATGATGTGATTAGTAGTTTGTGACATATTTTGCTTTGTGTTCCCTTGTGATTGAGTTACTCTCAAATAGTACTTCGGGGAGATGCATTAACTCTTTCAGGGCTGTAGGATTTAATTCATTGAAGCACTTCTCTTAAAGCAGCTTAAATGTTCTAGAATAGGACTGTCCAAAAAAATACATTGTGAGAAACACAATACATAAAATACGTAATTTTAAGTTTTCTAGAAGCCACATTTAAAGAAGTGAAAAGAAACAGGTGATATTCAATTTAATAGTATAAAATCAACTCAATATGTCTAAAATGTTATTTCAACATGTGATCAGTATTTTAAAAATAATATTAATGATACAGTTTAAATTCTTTATTCAAATAAGTCTTTGCAATCCAGTGTTTACACTTAGCTACATTTCAAGTCTAGAAAGATCTCCCTATTTTTTTTCTTTTTATTTTTTGGTTTTTTTGGAAACAGAGTCTTGCTCTGTCACCCTGGCTAGAGTGCAGTGGCATCATCATAGCTCACTGCAACCTCAAACTCCTAGGTTCAAGAGATCCTTCTGCCTAAGCTTCCTGAGTAGCTGGGACTACAGGTGCACACCACCACACCTGGCTAATTTAAAAAAAATTTTTTTTTATTTCAGCATGTGATAGGGGTACAAATGTTAAGGTTGCGTATATTGCTCTTGTCCCCCCCCTCGAGTCAGAGCTTCAAACCTGACCATCCCCCAGATGGTGCACATTGCACTCATTATGTTTATATATACCCATTCCCTCCTCTCCCCTCCTGTCTGCCCCACACCCGATAAATGTTGTTCCTGTGTGTCCACTTAGGTGTTGATCAGTGAAACCAATTTGCTGGTGAGTACATGTGGTGCTTGTTTATCCATTCTTGGGATACTTCACTTCGTAGAATGAGTTTCAGCTCTATCCAGGAAAATACAAGAGATGCTATATCACCATTGTTTTTTATAGCTAAATAGTACTCCATGGTATACATATACCACATTTTATTAATCCACTCATGTATTGATGGGCACTTGGGTTGTTTCCACAACTTTGCAATTGTGAATTGTGCTGCTATATACATTCGAATGCAGGTGTCTTCTTTATAGAGTGTCTTTTGTTCTTTTGGATAGATGCCCAGTAATGGGATTGCTGGATCAAATGGTGGATTT
>CAUYRT010072085.1:0-32036 GCA_963574885.1 Lepilemur ruficaudatus
TGGCGCATGTCTGTAGTCCCAGCTACTTGGGAGGCGGAGGCAGAAGGATCGCTTCAGCCCAGGAGTTTGAGGTTGCTGTGAGCTAGGCTAACGCCACGGCACTCTAGCCCGGGCAACAAAAAGTGAGACTCTGTCTCAAAAAAAAAAAAAAAAAAAGGTTAGTCAATTGAACCAACCCCATTTATTACATAATTACTCTTGTGTCACCGATTTGTATCATTTAAAAATGTGACTAGCAAATTTTAACCAATATTTGAATTTTTAATTAAATTTCAGATTTATTCTTGTAACCAAAAAGTTCATTCAATAATGGTAATCTGCTTCACTCTTTGTTTTAATTGAATATTGATTTTTAATAGCCAGCCATTTGGAATTCAGCCAAATTGTGAAGTTGGTGATCTAGTACATACAAAATTATATATCTTTTAAAAATGTATATGAATGAGACCAAAGTGTACATGCTATATTTAATTTTTAAATTTAGTAGCATATCTTGGATATTTTTCCATATCAGGATATAGCACCCCTAGGTTTTTATCCAAGAGAAATAAAACGGAGATGTCCATAACAGACTTATATACCAATGTTCATAGAAGCTCCATTTGTAATAGCCCCAAACTGGAAACAACCCAATTGTCTGTCAACAGGTAAACAGCTAAACAAACCAGAATATCCATATGATGGAATACCAATCAATAATTTTTGAAAAATGAACTATTGATACATACACACTCATGAGTTTCAAAATATTTATGCCGAGTTAAAGAAGCCAGACAAAAAAGAGTATACACTGTATAATTCTATCTATATAAAATTATAAAAATGCAAACTATAGGGCCAAAAAACAGATGCTTGCCTGGCTACTGAGGGTGGGGAAGAGGAGTGAGGGAGAGAGAGATTACAGGGACACAAGGAAACTTTGGGGTGACAAATATCTTCATTATTTTCACATGGTCATGGTTTCACAGGTAAAACTGATCAAATTATTTAAACATTTGCATTTATTATATGTCAACTATATATTAATAAAGATGTTTTAAAAAAGACAAGATTTTCAGGATTTAGTAGAGTGTTTATTCACACCCTCCACAAACTCAACTTTTTTTTTTTTTTTTTTTGAGGCAGAGTCTCACTGTCACTCTGGATAGAGTACAGGAGCATCATCATAGCTCACTGCACCTCAAACTCCTGGGCTCAAGCAATCCTCCTGCCTCAGCCTCCTGAGTAGCTGGGACTACAGGTACACTCCATGAGACCCAGCTAATTTTTCTATTTTTAGTAGAGATGGGGTCTCACTCTTTTTTGCTCAGGCTGGTCTCGAACTCCTGACCTCAAGTGATCCTCCCACCTCAGCCTCCCAGAGTGCTAGGATTATAGGTGTGAGCTACCATGCTCAGCCCACAAATAAGTTTTATCAAACTTATTTTTGAATAAAAATTTTTATATCTGTTAATGAAATTAGCCCCTTTCAGTAATGTGTGTGACAGATATTTCTCTGGTTTTGTTGCTTGTTTTTTAAAAACTGTACTTATTTTATTTTATTTTTTTTTAGCTAAACAGAAACCTTGTATTTTCCTCTAATTAAGTGTATGCCTTTTATTTTTTGGCTTATGGGGTTGTGCTCTGCTTAGAAAGAAGATCCACTTCAACATTATATATTTAAAATTTTCACACTTTTTTCCACACAAGTTTTTCTAGCATTTCACATGCTTTGTATTTTACATAAAATTCTGTCTCAGATTTATTTTGTAATAAGGCAGGAATTGAAACTTATTTTTTACCCTAAATGGTTAGCCAATGGAACTAACACCATTTATTGAATAATTACTCTTGTCCCACAGATTTTTATCACCTAAAAATACTTCTATGGTTTTGGTTTTGTCAGGACTCTTTAATCTCCTCCATTTGTCTATTAATGGTTGAAGTTTTATAATTGATGCTAATTTCTGTTAGGACTAACCTCCTTCAATTCTTTTCTTTGTTAGTATTTTTTGCATATTCATTTCCTTGCTGTTTCCTGGGTATTTTTGCATATTTATTTTCCAAAGAAGTACTGGAGTTGAGTTTCCAAAGGAATTAATGTCTCTTACTATTATTATCTTTCTTTCACCATCCTCCATGTATTTGCAATTTTTTTCTTCATGTATTTTAAGAATATGCAAGTTCATCCATAAAGATTTATTGCAGGCATAAATCACTCCTTTACCATCATAAAATTCACCTCTTTATCATTTCAACTTTTTTTCTTTTTGCTTTGAAGTCATCCTTGACTGATCTTGGTATTAGTTCTCTTTTTTGCTTTCATTGCCTTGGGACGTATTGATCTAGCTTTCTCTTTCATCTTTCTGAACAACTTTGTTTCTAATGCTCTTATATATGACATTAATTTTTTTACCTAATCTGATTCTTTTTCTTCTAATATATATTTAATCCTTTTGTATTTATTCATGTCATATATTAGATATTAATTTTTCACCATATCATATTTCACATTTTTTATATACTCTGTTTTACTTAATGATTTCTGTTTCCTTTGCTTTAAGTAAATACTTTTCTTTTTGAAACTTGGAAGCCTTGTTGTTTACTTTTAGATCTTCTAACAGTAACCTTTCATAAGTTTATATAATAGACCAAATCGCTCATTAGTGATAAAATATATGTGTATATATATTTATGTATTTATTTAGACAGAGTCTTGCTCTGTTGCCCAGGCTGGAGTGTAGTGATGCCATCATAGCTCCCTGCAACCTCAGCTCCTGGGCTCAAGTGATCCACCTGCCTCAGCTTCCTGAGTAGCTGGGACTATAGGCATGTGCCACCTTGCCTGGTTAATTTTTCTAATTTTTGTAGAGATGGAGTCTTGCTTTGTTCCTCAGGCTGGTCTCAAACTCCTGAACTCAAGCAATCCTCCTGTCTTGGCCTTCCAAGTGCTGAGATTATAGGCATGAGCCACTGTGCCCAGCCTTTAGTGATAAAATTTGTATGCTATCAACTGACTCTGCACTATAAAAGATAAAAAATTGGTAACTTAGACTTCCTTTCACATGTTCCAAACTCCTAATTTTTGCTAGTTATATATATTTTTAATGTCTCTTTTTGAGTTTTTGTTGTTTTCTTTAACCTAATTTTCCTCAAGTTGTTTAGACTTCCTTCTCTATTTAAATAGAGTAAATGCCTATAACCTGTTCTTTAGCCACAGATTCTCTATTCCAGTGTGTCTCAAACTTTCTCATGCATCAGAATCACCAGGATGGCTAGCTTGTAAAAATATAAATTTCTAGTTTATCTGGTACAGTAGTTCTGGAGTAGTGGCCCCAAAATTTGCATTTCTAGCAAGTTCCAGGTGATGCTGATGGTGCTGGTCCAGGGATCACACTTTGAGAATGACGCTTCTTGATTCATGCTCCGTATTTTGACTCATTTCTGAGTTATCTTTGTTTTATCATCAAAAAGTATTTTATCAAGGGTTCATGAGTTTTGTATTCCTTGAATTCTAACATATGCAAAATGTTTGTCATTTCCTTTATATTTAAAGACAATTTGATTAGGTATATCATTCTTGAATCACATTCTTTTCATTCTCAGGATTTTGTAAGCTTCTACTGATGTGAAAAAGCTTGCCGTCAGCCCCATTTTTCCCTTTTGTAGCTAGTTTCACTTTTTTGGGGGGAGAGCTGGAAACTTAAAAAATATTTCTTTGCTTTAAAATTTAGTAAGTTAACTAGGATATGTATTTGTTTTATCATTCCTAAACAATCTGTCCTGGAACACAGTAGCCTTTTCAATACACAAATGTATTTCTTTCATTGTTTCAAAAAAAATTCTTCTATTATATCTTTGAATATTATTTCTGTTCTATTTATTGTGGTTTCTGATTCTGGATATCAATCATTATGATATTAGACTATCGCTGTCTATTCTATATCTGTTTCCTAATATTTACATACCTTTGTCTTTTTCCTCTTCATTCTCTGTGAGGATCACAGGCTTTTACTTCATGTTATTAATTTAGTTTTCAGCCATGTCTGTTCTATTCCTTGCTTTCTGATTAATTTTTCAAATAGTGCATTTTGGTGTTTATTCTTGTACTTAGCATTGTGTGTTAGGTGGGTATCTCCAGCAAAACAGAATCAATAGGAAATATTTATATATATACACTCCTGCCTCAGCCTCCCAAGTAGCTAGGACTAGGACTACAGACACTTGCCACCTTGCCTGGATAATTTTTTAAAAAAATTTTTTGTAGAGATGGGGTCTCACTATGTTGCCTAAGCTGGTCTTAAACTCTAGGGCTCAAGTGATCCTCTCGTCTCAGCCTCCCAAAGTGCTGGGATTATGTGCATGATGCCCAGCCAAATTTTTATTTATTACCTTTTTCATATTGCTCTGAGACTTATCTGTCTTCCTCTTATAAATTCACTTTTAGGCTGAGTCTTTTGTGTTCTATCTTTTCTCCCTTTGCCTGAGGAAAAATTGAAGGGAGTACTTACTACCTAGAATTAGACTCAACTCTAAGAAAGGAAACTCAAAATAACAGTGACTTAAATGAAAAACTTGATTGCTCTCTCACTTGGAAGTCTGCATAGGCCACCACTCTGCAGTGACAGGGTCTGAAGCTCAAGTTCACTATGTGGTCCAAGAGGCTCACTCTACCTTCAGCCATCCCATCTGCTTTATAGCCAGAAAGAAAGAGAGAAGAGGAGAAAATGGGAATGTCCACTTCATTTAAATACCTTTCCACAGGTTGTACACTTTGCTTTAGCCTGACCTAACTACAAGGGTGGCTTAGAAATATTAATATATACATTTTTTCTGGGTGGACTTGTGCCCAGTAAAAATGTGAAGTTTTGTTTTTGTTTTTTTTCCGAAGGAAAATAGGAAGAATAGTCAGTGGGGTCAACTCTTGGTTTCTACAGGAATGAGGGGTAGTGGGAAGAGAGGAGAGGCTTCAGCTGGGTTCTTGGGGTCTCATGACTGGTGTTCTGGTCATTGCTCTTTCTGTTGCACTTGGATTTAAAATCCTGTACCCAAATTCATCACACTTTATTGGTGGAGTGTATTTAGTCTTCGATTCTAGCTGCTCTCCAAGTCAGGGTAGAACCATGAGGCCTTTGTTTCTGACGAAGGAAAAAGGTAAGCATTTATTTCCCGCAGTTCACCTCTGTTTCACCTGCCAACGCCCTTCCCCGGCAGCCAGGCTGCTCCCCTCCACTGGAGGAAAGAAGAGATAAGGGAAGCCGGTGGGTTTTGATAATCTGCAGTGGGGGAAGGAGGGACTTCAAATACAGTTTTCTGAGTGTGTCTTCTTTGTTCACTTCATTCAATTTTGGGGAAGATTCTGTGGTCTAGCCTCACAAGTTTTTCATCTTATCCTTGTCAGATATCCCTAGATGGAGACAAAATATACAATTGTAAATTGGTAGGATAAATTTATCAGAATAAGAAAACCTATCCCTTTAGTGGCCCCCAGGTCCTTTTGATGGAAGCTCTGGCTATAAGGGCTGATGAGTGATGGCTCTTACTCGTCTGAAGATAAGTACAGTACTTCCATTTCTCTTAGAAAACTAATTACTAGATCATTTATACAATTTTGCCAAGAGGTAATAATTTTTTTCTCTCCTGTGCTGTCGGCTATTTTTCACCTCCTAACTCTGTTGGTTATAGTAATTGAAAGTATTTTCACTCAATAAATGAAGAAATTTTATGACACTTCAAAGTAGATCTTCACGGGAGATTAGAAAACTATCTTACTAATGACTTTTATTGCCTGATCCTCACCCTTTTTATTTTCCTCCTTAGACAGCTGTCTCCTAAAAAATCAGACCAGCCTATAATGATGGGTCTAGCTCATTTAAAATGCCTAATTGGCATGAATAATAATAATAAACATGATATAGGCATACCTTGGAAATATTGTGGGTTTGGTTCCAGACCACCTCAATAAAGCAAATATTGCAATAAAGTGAGCCATACAAAATTTTTGGTTTCCCAGTGCGTATAAAAGTTATGTTTACACTATACTGTAGTCTATTAAATGTGCAATAGCATGACGCTTAAGGGAAAAAAAAGTACATTCCTTAATCAAAGATACTCTATTGCTAAAAATGCTATAACAATCATCTGAGCCTTCAGGGAGTCATCATCTTTTTGCTGGTGGAGGGTCTTGTCTCAATGTTGGTGGCTGCTGACTGATCAGGGTGGTGGTTGCTGAAGGCTAGGGTGGCTGTAACAATTTCTTAAAATAAGACAACAGTGTAGTTTGCTGCATCGATTGACTCTTGCTTTTATGAAAGATTTCTCTGTAGCACGTGACGGTGCTTGATAGCATTTTACCCACAGTAGAACTTGTTTCAGAATTGGAGTCAATCCTCTCAAACCCTGCCACTGCTTTAGCAACTAAGTTTAAGTAATATTCTAAATCCTGCGTTGTCATTTCAGCAATATTCATACCATCTTCACCAGGAGTCGATTCCATCTCAAGAAACCACTTTCTTTGCTCATTCATAAGAAGCAACTCCTCATCTGTTCAACTTTTATCATGAGGTTGCAGCAATTCAGTCACATCTTCAGGCTCCACGTCTAACTCTGGTTCTCTGGCTATTTCTACCACATCTGCGGTTATTTCTTATGCTGAAGCCTGAACCTTTCAAAGTCATCCATGAGGTTTGGAATCAACTTCTTCCAAACTTCTGTTAATGTTGATTTTTTTTTCTTTAAACAGCTATCAAAGAAATGTAATGAAGGGTGGATGGTTTCACTGAAAGCCAACAATTGCTTCCTTTTCATAGTGGAATTATGGACATGACCCTAATTAATCAACTAGCTAATTATTTTTGCCCATTCCAAGCATTCTAGATTTGTGACATATGAGATCTGTTGCTCCAGTCCTCCGTGGCAGTAGGTGCACTAAAGTGAAGGATGGGGGCCGCTGTTTCCTGCCATGGAGTTGACTAAATCTAGTTTAGTGCTATGTCAAATGCCCCGCGCTCCGTGACACTTGAAATTCTAATTAGTGCAGAAAAGGGCTAAGTTGAAACAGCTTGTACTCCTCAAGAATATCCACTTTTAGGCCCTACAACCTAATGAGGACTGTGAAATTTAAGATGTAGAAGAGAAATTCTTGCCTGGAGCAGTAGCTGTACCCAGGCTGACAAGAGGATTTGGGGTTAAATTTGTCCCCCTAGATGGGACGGAGAGTCCCCCCAAGTGGTATGGGAGGGAAACCCACATGAGCCTGGTCCAGTTGGTGGTCGTGTGACTTAGACCTAGAATTGACCTAGACTGACCCTCAGCTCTGTGCTGCGGAGATATCAAAGCAGAGGGTTAAAGCATGGGAGAACTTACTCATTACCCACAATGTGCAGTGGGGCAGGTGGGAGGTGAAATTCTCTGAAGGGCACTTCCTGCTTGTCCCAACAGGAAAGGCAGTCAAGCTGGAGGCAAGAGAAGAGACCCAGTGACTCCTACAGAGCTCCACAAAGGAGAAGAGGGGCTGCTTTGCTGCTACTCTGCAGTAGGAGAGGCTCAATCTTTGCTGAGCACATTTTGAAAAGGGAGAGAAGAAATAATGGTCCTATGAATGTGCAGGAGACAGTAGCTACTCCAGTGGGAGGACTATGAGCTCATTATGGAGCTCATAAATCAACATTAACAGAAGTTTGGAAGAAGTTGATTCCAAACCTCATGGATGACTTTGAAAGGTTCAGGCTTCAGCATAAGAAATAACCACAGATGTGGTAGAAATATGGTGACTAACCTTCTTTGCCCACCAGCACTATCCTAGAGTCACGATGAATGTTGAAGGGACCCATGCCAGTCATAACTTGAGCTCTGGTCACCAGAAGATAGAAAATATACATGTATGTCATTTGTTTATTCATTGGAAAGTTCATGCATGTGGCCCCAATCCCCTAACTTTTTCCATAAACCATCCTCTATGTCCCTAGCCTGACCCACTCTCTGATTCCTCAGCTCTGGATTGTTCTTCTGTGCACCTGTCTATTAGCTCCGGCTCCTGACTCTCTCCCTAGTGACGCCACCCCATTCTAACCCCTTGAGAAAATGACCACAGCTTTCATTATGGCAGGAGTTGGGTAGGTCCCAAGGGCCCTTCCATGGGTACTGGAAGACACTTTGTTTAGGTGGAAGGCCCAGGATACCTTCTGACATCATGGCATTTTGAAGCACTACATAAGGGAAACAGGACTCCGGCATGCCCATGGTCAGGAAGGATGACCACCACCAGAAATTCCTTGAGGTGAGTGTTCTTGTTGTAGAGCATGGAGAGGGCAGCAGACACCTGGATGATGGCTTTGGTCAAGCAATGAATACTGTCGTTGTTACCATCCTTCCCAATGCCAGGGAAGGAAGAAGGGTTTGGTGGCAAGGAGTGGGGGGGAAATGGCAAGAAAGACAGAGAGTGGGGAGGTCACCTTGTATTCCTCCTCAGGGGATGAAGTATCAGCATTCAGGTTGGCAATGGCCACCAGCAGGGCTGGGTCACTGTCTCAGCCCACTCCTGCGACAGATGCCAGCTCAAAGACACTCAGGGTCACCTTATTTCCCTAAATGCTTTCTTTAGTCAATGCAGCCATGGTAATTTACTATCACCAAGGTGCAACTTCCTTTCTTTCTTCCATACTCTGGTTCGTGTCCTTCCCTCTTTTTAATGCTGATATTTTGACTTCCTCCCATGAATCACAAATGTTCTTTTTCTTTTTTCTTTTTTGTTTTACAAGATTAAGAAGAGGACAAATGTTCTTAATGGCATCTACAATGGTGAATCCTTTCCAGAAGGTTTTCAATTGACTTTATCCAGATCCTTCATACGAATCATTAACTGTGGCAGCTATAGCCTTATGAAATGGATTTCTTAAATAACAAAACTTGAGAGTCAAAGTTATTTCTTGATCTGTGCACTGCAGAATGGATGTTGTGCTAGCAGTCAGGAAAACAACATTCATCTCCCTGTAGGTCTCCACCAGAGCTTTTGGGTGACTAGGTGCATTGTCAATGAGCCATAATATATTGAAAGGAATCTTTCTGAGCAGTCTCAACAGTGGGCTTAAAATTTTCAGTACACCATGCTGTAAACAGATGCGCTGTCATCCAGACTTTGTTGTTCTATTTATAGAGCCCAGGTAGAGTAGGTTTAACATCATTCTTAAGGGCCCTAGGATTTTCAGAATGGGAAATGAGCATTGGCTTCAACTTATTAATAAAGTCACCAGTTGTATTAGCCCCTAACAAAAGAGTCAGCCTGTCCTTTGAAGCTTTGAAGCCAGGCATTGATTTCTCCTCTCTAGCTATGAAAGGCCTAGATGGCATCTTCTTCCACAGAAGCCTGTTTCTCTACATTGAAAATCATTTGTTTAGTGTAGTCCCCTTCATCAATTGCTTCAGTAGATCTTCTAGATAACTTGCTGCAGCTTCTCCATCAGCACTTGCTGCTTCCCCTTGCACTTTTATGTTATGGAGATGGCTTCTTTCCTTAAACGTTGTGAACCAACCTCTACTAGCTTCTAACTTTTCTTCTGCAGCTTCCTCACCTCTCTCAGCCTTCATAGAATTGAATAGAGTTAGGTCCTTGCTCTGGATTAGGCTTTGGCTTAAGGGAAATGTTGTAGCTGGTTAGATCTTCTATTCAGACCACTCAAACTTTCTCCACATCAGCAATAAGGGTATTTGCTTTCTCATCACTTGTGTGTTCACTAAAGCAGCACTTTTAATTTTCTCCAAGAACTTTTCCTTTGCATTCACAACTTTTGCTACCGAGGCCTAGCTTTTGACCTATCTCAGCTTTTGACATATCTTTCTCATTAAGGGTGATCATTTTTAGCTTTCAATTGAAAGTGAGAGATGTGTGACTCTTTTTTCACTTGAACTCTTAGAGGCCATAGCAGGTTTATTAACCAGCCTAATTTCAATATTGTTGTATCCCAGGAAACAGGGAGGCCTGAGAAAAGCGAGATGGGGGAATGGCTGGTCAGTGGAGCAGTCAGAACACACAACATTCATCAATTAAGTCTGCTGTTTATATGGGTGCGGCCTGTTGCATCCCAAAACAATTGCAGTAGTAACATCAAAGATCGCTGATCACAGTCACCATAACAGACATGATAATGATGAAAAAGTCTGAAATACTGTGAGGATTACCAAGATGTGACATAGAGACACGAATGGGCATGTGTTGGAAAAACAGCGCTCGTACACTTGCTCGAAGCAAGCTTGCCGCAAACCTTCAATTATTTCAAACCTTCACATATTCAAATATTTCTTTCAAAATTGTACTCTTCTACTTTAGCCTAAACATGTCCTTCCTTTGCCCTCCTTTTTGTTTTAATGAGACACTTATGTAGTAGACATTTCCTTCCAAAATTATAACGCTGACCTAAGGGTCCAGGAAGCTGTCCTACATTGCTTACTCATTTTCCTGCCCACATTCCTGAAAGGAAAACAAAATTGCAGCTTCCCTTTGTGCGCCTCTGCTACCCCTTTGGGTCACTCAGATGCACCATGACATGGTTGATGACCATGGCAATTTGACTTTTCATTGACACTATTCAGTAGCTTTGCTTTTCTTTTGGAAGGGAGAAGGGTTTTCACTTTATATAGATCTTTTGGGTATGTAGATATAGGCAGAGATTTTTCTTTTTCTTTTCCAGAAAAATGTAAATTCCGAAGGAATGTATTGGTAATTCTGGTTTTCGTTTAAATGACTGCCGTGGTCAAGACAGATGAGCTGTAGCTTTCGTTTTGTTGCACACACAGAAATCCCAACTTGCAGGAAATCGGGTGGAATCAGAAATCTCCATATGCGGTGCAGTGAGTAACGTGAGCTCTGCAATGGTTGAAACTCGGGGAGACTTTACACCCCTGCGGAAGCAGGAAAAACAGAGGAACTCTGCCACCCTGTCCCAGGCCAGTCCACTGAAAAGGCACAGCATTTTGGAATCAGCCTCCTAATTCTTATTTCTAGACTGAAATATCGTTGTGTGTCTGCCTGAGGTTTTACTTCTAATTATGGGCACTCTGATTTTCTTTTGTCATTCTCAACATGTTCATATTTGTTGTTGCACAATGTCAGAAAATATTTGTAGTCTGAAAAAAATATATTTGTAGAGAGTAGTTTAAAGGGCAAGTGTATGGTGTGGTGGGACAATCAAGATTTTAAATAAGTATCAATGATTGTTTTTGCTTCCACGTCTTAAACTTGTGATGAGGACGGTTTTTATAGTTTTATACCAGATCAACTGTGAATTTCATCTTGACCGTTCAATATGATGCCACACAAGGTTTTTATCCAATTGTTTTGTAAGCTTTCACATTCAGGTCCTAGCTCTCTGGCCTAAGTGTCCAGGGACAGGGTCCCTGTCTGTAGGGCACAGGGTTGTCTTTGCCACTGCCATCTCCAGCCTCCTGAAAGTTGTTTCTGAGCTTCCTTCTACACAGTGGAAAGGGTGCTGGAGTGGAGCTCCCTCAGTCCCCACAGATGCCAGCAGAGGGCATCTGCTCTAGGTAGGTAGGGGGTCCCATGAGGTCAGCTGATGGCCAGATGCTGAAACTCTGCATTAGGCCTCACCTGGTCAGGAGCTCCCTCTCCCCAAGTACCTTGGTATTCCATACCAGATACGCCTTTTGCAATGGGGTCCAATTTCATCATCCTTTAAGTTAGTGCTTTGGGACTGCAGAGTAATTACCCCCAAACAAAATCCATTTCTAGACCTGCTTTCTCCCTGAAGTCTTTATGCTCAAACTCAACAATCTTCTCATATTTATTCTGAGGCATTAAATAAGAAATAACAATACTTCAATATGTGTATTCTGAGATGTTAAACACACATTTTGGTGAATATGTAGAGCTAAGTATTGGTCCTGAGTGAAAGCAGTGAGAAATATAGCAGGTATGAAAAATAGAACCTAAGGGAAAAAAACAACGTCCTTCTGTAATTCTTTTCCTCCTTCCTCATTGTTAGGTTTTCTCTGATCTCTAGAGCATGCCAAAAGTTCAGGTACAACCAAGCAATAAAAAGAGAAGTCTAGAAAAATTTTCCTTTAAATGATGAATTAATCTAAGATCTTTCGCACAATTATATTTTCAAAGAACACAGTGAGCAAGAAAGATAAGTTAAAAGATAGTAAGAGAGGCTTTTTCTAAAAAAATGAAATCAATTAAAACACTTGGCTCCTCTTCCTTATCCAGCCCACCATCCCATATCACCAGTTGCTGGGTTTTGTTATTTATTTACTTATTTTAATATCGAAGGCTTGAAAATGAATCTTTGGTGTTAGACTCCAGAATAGTGGTTACCTTTGTGGGATGTCAATGGGAGGTAGCCTGGGGCAGCCCCCTGGCCTTTTCTGGGTGGTGGTTACAGGCTGCGTGTGTGTGTGTGTGTGTGTGTGTGTGTGTAAAAATTCGTCAAGCTTAACACTTATGACTTGGGCACATTCCTGAATGTAAGTTAAACCTCAGTAAAAAAAAATAACTTAAAAATGAGTGAAGATTTGGCCTACACTACTTTATTTAGAGATCTAAATAGTGTTTCTAGTTACCTTGGTGCAATGCCGGACAGCTCACACCTGTGTTCTGTGAACACGGGTGGACCGACAGACTGTGATACACTTCGCTCGTATATCCAGTCACCAGTGAGTCAGAGGGGTGTCTCACCAGCAGTGACCTCAGTTTGGAGGGGATCATCTGTTTCAATGCATTTAGGCCACTTCAAAATTATTATATGAAAACATTGAATAACTTTGAGGCCACTGTTTAATATATATCATACTTTCAGAAAATGGTTATTTAATGGTGCGATCTAAATGAATTAAAATTTCAGGCACATTTGGAGAAACTTCCCAGACACCACAAAATCAAGGTAGTCCGTCATTTGGCCAGGGACTAAGTCAGATGAGGACTTGATTTCTCATCCGGCTTTGTCACCAGCTTGCTGAATCGCTTTCAAGTCCAAGTCATCTGAATGCTCTGGACCTCAACTTTCTTATTTATGAGAAAAGGGGGTCTCAAATCTAGAATTATGAGACTACAAAATTTCGAGTTTAAGAAACTCTTTGAATGGGTGTTTTGTGCAGTTACCTGTCCCCATGGGAGAGGTGACTTTTTAGAAAATAAGATATGGAGAAGGTAAAAAAAATTCAAGCAGCACAGAAAGATATAAAATGAAGTCTCCCTCTCCATTAACTTCCAGTACCTTTCTTTAAATATATTTAGTGTCCATAATTATTTATCCTTTTAGAAATTTTTATGCAAGTATCAACATTTTTGTATAGTTTTGAAAATATTTATACAAAAGACATCATATTAAATACTGACTCTATTTTGCTTTTCTTCTCAATAACATATATGGAGATATTTACACAAAGCATGCAAATTTACTTTATTCTTTTTAACAGGTGAACGTTATTTCATTGTACATCACAATTTAATCAGTCCCCTACTAATGGATGTTTGGGTTATTTCCAGAATTTTGTCATCATAATAAATGCTGTAATAAACATCTCTCTATGCATATAACTAGGCATAATTTTGCAAATATATCCTATAAGGTAAATTCCCAGTAGTAGAATTACTGGATCAAATGATAAGTGCATTTTAAATTTTGATAGTCTGTGCAAAAGTACCCTTTTAAAAGGTTTACCAATTTATCTTCCAAATGACCATGTAGTAGAGTACCTATTTGCTCTTACCCTTGTCAACACTGGACATTATCAATTATTTACATTATTTGTCAATTATACATACAAATATGGTGAGTGGTAGATTTTAAGATCAGAATTAAATGATGTAAGATTGCCAATCTTACTGTGTTGTGTTTGGCCTAACAGAGAGGCTCCTTTTATCCTTAACTGTTTGGTATTTTGCATTTGTCAGCTTGTCAACTTATTCTATGATAACTTTGGAAGTTTAACAATTAACCAAATTCTTTCATGCAAATAAAGAATATCAAGCTTACCTTACATTTGCACTGTGTCTCAGAAAATGTGCCCTGTTGTACGCATCTTCTGTAATTTAACTGATAGAGATGAGAACACAATGTACACTTCATGGGCTGCATTGTGTCCTGTAACACGAACAGCTCTAAGAACCACTAGGTTAAAAGGAAAAGCAGATTATACTTTACAAAACATGCATGGTTTTCTCAGGTTAATTCACTGTAGATTTTCCTCACTAATCTAGAAGGGTTCATCCTAACAGCTACCCGGTAATCCTTTAAGAAAGGCAGAGTATAAATATCCTGTCTTGATATTGTTTTAGGCAGAAACATCATTGTTGAATATCAACTTTTTTTTTTTTTTTTGACACAGTCTTGCTCTGTTGCCCAGGCTAGAGTGCAGTGGCATCATCATAGCTCACAGCAATCTCAAACTCCTGGGCTCAAGAGATCCTCTTACCTCAGCCTCCCAAGTAGCTGGGACAACAGGCGCACCACCATGCCAGGCTAATTTTCTCTATTTTTAGGAGAGATGGGGTCTCACTCTTGTTTAGCCTGGTCTCAAAACTCCTGAGCTCAAGCTATCCTCCTGCCTCAGCCTCCCAGAGTGCTAGGACTACTGGTGTGAGCCACTGCATCTGGCCTGCTTGTATTTGTTAATATAAAGTCTTTTTTTTTTTTTTTAGAAAGATCACTTACCTTTGGAAAGAATGTCTTGTATGAATTAAAGAGGAACAAGACAGAAGATACAACAAGATAAAGCAGTTGGGGGTGGCAGAATGTTGCTATTGCAATAATCCAGGTATGAGATGACAAGAAGCAGGGCTAGGACCTTCACAGTCAGGATAGAGAGAAGAGATTAGACACTATTAGCAAGTAAATGAAGGAGACATGGTAGCTAGTCAGGACATGGTAGCTAGACTCTAAAGATGGTCCCCAATGAACCATACCCAGTAACATAGGCTCACATTGATTATGGGCTGGTCCATTAAAACTGATGGAATGAGGCAAAATTGTACTATAAGACTTCTAAGGCTATGAGGGAGGAAGGTTTGCCTGGGTCTCTTAGAATGAGAACACAACTCTCATTCTGGGAGAAGCCCAAGCCACCAAGTGAGGTCCCAGCTACCAGCCAGCTACCAGCCATGGGAGTGAGCTATCTTGGGCAGCTAGTCCAACTGAGCCATGAGATGACAGCAGCCCCAGTCAATATCTGACTTTACTTACCTGAGAGAACCCAACGAGGACTACCCATCTGAGCCAATGTACCCACAGAATTGTGAAATGTTACATCACGAAGTTTTGGGGAGATTTGTTACACAGCAGTAGATAACTACAACACAGAGATAACTCCCCTGTGTTAAGCTTGGGTGCCCGGAGGGGTGGTGATATTACTAATTGAAGTAGACAGTATGGGAGAAAAATTAGGTTTGGATGGAGAAAAGAAGTATAGTTTTGGACTGTGAGATGCCTGTGGTACATCTAGATGTAGTTATCCAGTAGACATTAAGATGTTCAAATCCAAAACCCAGGGAAGAAATCTAAGCTGAAGATAAAGATTTGGAAGACGTCAGCATATAGTCCTAAGAATGCGTGACCCCACCCAAGAAGTAGGAGCTACCCCTTCTGCAAAGACTACTCAGCTCCTCTATGGAAAACCCACTGACTCTGGTTTCTAAATAGTAACTATTCTCTCCCCAGTAATTTGGTAGTTCTTTGAAAATATCTTATCTATATCTTTTACCACACTGCTCTATAATTAGACATTTACATGTCTGTCTTCCCCAGTAAATTGTGAGGTAACCCAAGGTAGGACTCTAGCTTAATCCTATGTTTTAGAGTCCTTGAAAGCAAGCAGACCCTCAATACATGAATGAATGAACAAATGAATAAGTGAATGATTACGCACATCTTATATGGATAAATATAAAATAAATATATTAATAAATGTAAAAATTAATAGGTAGTTGTTAATATCTTACTGAACAAGCTAATTTCTTATCTAACTAAAACTAGAAAATAGTTCACTATGTGATGAACATTCAGAAAGGAATGTTTATTTACCTGTATATTTCAGCCTTCTTTGGGACTTCTTTCCAGGGACGATTTCTAATTATACAAATTTATCTTCTATTTAATATTTAGATTGGGAGAGATTTTATGAATCATATTTTGAAGATACTCTTCTTTTTGAATGAATTGAGTAGTTAGAAAAAAAGAATGCCTTAAGACTTTGTGAATTACAGAGATTTATGGGTTTTTCTCTTTACCCAATATGGGGTTTTAAATAAATTATTAACAAATAGCTTCAGGCACTTCTTTGACTATTATAGGAAGTTATTAAGACAATCTCACTCTAAAACCTTTGATTTTTGTACCATGGAGTGCAATGTACTTTACTTAACCCAACAAAACATCATTAATTTATTTAGACTTTGAAAGAGTCAGTGTAAAAATTTAAATCATAGGCCCATAGGCTACCCTATAATTTTAGTTTCCAGTCCTTCTCGTGAGTAAAGAAAACAGCTGCGTTTACCCATTCATGGCTGACAAAATTCATCTGTCGGTACTGTACTATCAAAGTTACTTTTACAAATGCAAAATCTGGCAGCATTTTAATTTCAAATTATCACATGTGCTTGAACGAATCTTTGGAGGGAGAACTGCCAATTTTGAAGGGCTACTGAAAGTACTAAAATATTCATCAGACAAGAGGTCTGCCAAGAGCTTCTAGGGCCCAACTGCTTCGTCAAATTACACACTAGACATAGAAGATTTGGGGAATGTTAACAAAATGAGAATACTAGTTGCTTGGATACTTTGAAATCTAAACTGCTGAAATTAAATTGTGTGTAGCTAGCCTCATCCAAGGTTAGGGGCTGATGAGGAAGTGTCATTCTAGAACAAGCAAAATTCTGAATACTGTTCAGTGATCATTATCACTGCAACTCTAGCCTGTCTTTTGCCTGGGAGATTGGAAGAGCAGAGAAACTGGTCAGGATTCTAAAGAGACCTCTAAAACGTAGTGTAACTTATAAACACTGGGCTTCTGGATTAGTCATTTATTCAATAAATAAAGATTAGGTGCTGATCCTGTTATAGCTGTGAAAGTAGCCCCTTTGAGGCCAGTGGTGTTTAGTATAGTTTATTTTTTGTTTGTTTGTTTTTGTTTTTTAAATCAGGAACAAAGCTACCTGCAAAACAACATGTTTTGTCATTGTCCATGGTATGACTCTGGCCAGTCTTCCCAACCCAATCCAGTCTCTTTAAGTCCCCCAACTTCACCATACCCCCTCTTTTTTACTAATCCTAGTCAGTGGTTCTACTTTTGGCTGCAAATTAAAGTCAAATGAGAAATATTTAAAACAGATAATTCCTGGGCCCACCCTTAGAGAGTGTAACGTAAATGCTCTTGGGGGGGAACCTGAGCATTAGTATTTTGTAGAAGTTCCCAGATGATTCTAATGTGTAGCCCAGGTTAAAAGTCACTGCCCAATCTGGGCAACATAGTGAAAGCCCCATCTCTAGAGAAAAATAGAAAAATTAGCCAGGCATGGTGGCACATACCTGCTGTAGTCCTAGCTACTTGGGAGGCTGAGGCAGGAGGGTCACTTGAGCCCAGGAGTTTGAGGTTGCAGTGAGCTATGATGACATCACTGCACCCTAGCCCAGGTGACAGTGAGACCCTGTCTCAAAAAAGAAAAGTCACTTGCCTTAGGTCACTGCCTTCCTCACTGGAAGCTTTTCCCCACCCCTTCTCACCCTCCCAATCAATCTCTCAAGCTTCTACTCAACATTCCAAAGGGCAGCCCAAGCATCCCCTCACCTCTGAGTCATTTCCCGACTCCCCCAGTAAGAGAAACCTCTCTCTCCTTTGTGCCCCACTATGCACTATGCATACTTCCATCATGGCACCTGGAGTGAAGTAATTATCTTTTTTCACGGACAGGTGAGGGTCAGGCTCAGCTCTGTATCCCCTGTGTCAAAAAGTGTTGTCAGGAGGAATGAGCAACAAATATTAACTACTTTTAGAGCTCCATCTTCCCTGGCTTAAATCTCTAGAATCTCCTGGAGGAATTTATGTAGACCCATAAATTTTCTGAATTCTCTGCTGCAGACTGGGCCATGCAGATAAGAGATAGTGGGGCTGTGTGACAGAATGTCCAAGGCTGTAAACATCCACCACTGGGCCCAACTGTTGGGACACACTCCCTTAGGGTCTTTGCAGTACCCTTCGCTATTCTGGAAATGGCAACAGTAAAAATAGCTGCATACCAGGCACTGTTCTAGGATCTTCACATAAATTTCATCCTCATAACAATAGTATTTGCTAGATACTAATAATATCCTCTTTTTTTATAGTTAAAGAAATTAACACTGAAACTTGGCCTATATTGCTTCATATTTGCAACAACCCTGTAAGAGAGTAAAGCTTAGGGTCAGGCAGCTTGTCCAAGGTCACGCAGCTAATAAATGGGACGAAATCCAGCTCTTCCTCATACTCAAATGGTTGGGAAGCACTACCTTATGGATTTTAATAACCTCTATGTCAGTGAGGTTATGTCTGCAAAAATAGAAACACATGATTTAAATCCATATAAATGATAAAGAAATGTATTATTTTCCCTAATAAGAAGTCCTGAGATAGGGTAACCCAGTCAGGGTCTGGCTGGTGCTACAGCTCCCTTCTCTGTCACTGTGCTTCCCTCCACAGTGTCGGCTTAGGCTTGAACTTGGATCCTCTCACTAGATGGCCACGACATCCTGGTCATCACACCCAGACACAGCAACAGGCCTTTACCTAACTGACCATTTCCTGGGGGATGGGACAGCCAGCAGCAGCTAGGGGAATCCAACAGATGCTGACGCACCATCGTTACCTCCCCGCTCCTTATGTTGACAGAGCACGTCTGACTTTTCAGAATTTTTTCATGGTGGTTATCACTCTTTTTTTTTTCTTTTAGAGACAGTGTTTTGATCTGGCATGACCACAGCTCACGGTAACCTTGAATTCCTGAGCC
Organism: Lepilemur ruficaudatus; assembly: GCA_963574885.1. Classification (NCBI taxonomy): domain Eukaryota; kingdom Metazoa; phylum Chordata; class Mammalia; order Primates; family Lepilemuridae; genus Lepilemur; species Lepilemur ruficaudatus. The sequence goes on from CAUYRT010072085.1 coordinate 18,971, forward strand.
CAAGCAATCCTCTAGCCTCAGCATCCTGAGTAGATGGGATGACAGGTGTGTGCCATCATGCCCAGCTAATTTTTGTATTTTTTGTACAGATGGGGTCTCACCATGTTGTCCAGGCTGGTCTCAACTCCTAGGCTCAAGCCATCCTCATCCTCCCAAAGTGCTGGGATTACAGGCCAATGTGCCCCACGTGATGGTGGTTTTCACAACAATCTATGTGAAATGTGAGTTTTGGATTATCCTCATGGGTGGTTTTGTTTATAGAAAAAAATTAATTTAAATTTTAATACTAATATTGAATATATTAAAGTACAAATTTCACAATGTAATGCTTCCTTAGGCTTTTAAATCCAGCTTACAAATTCTATTTTTATATGTCTAACAAATTTGGCAATCACTCTACTGAGAACTTTGATTAAAACTTGGTCTTATTTATTAATAAAATCAAATATTTTAAGACCTTTTACACACACTGTACTTATAAATTTACTACATATTTGGTTTTATTAAATAATTGTCTGAAAAGAAATAAAATCTTCCTGAGCACTACATAATTCTTATAAATTTGATATGTCAAATTAAACTTATGTTAAATGTGAAGTTCTCTTGAATAACTCAGTCTTGGATATAAATTTACACACATTGGAATCAATTATTCATTTGCATATTTTAAATTGGATTTACAAAGCAGTTACTCAAATAATTCAATCATCTTAAAACATGACTTTATAAAACATCAAATATGTACAAATTCCTTGACTTCAAAATGCAAATACTATGAGTTTGGTTCCCTCAAATGTTCTTGGAGTTGTAAGGTACTTCCCACTCAGGCTACAATTTGCCCATGTAATTATAGCTTGAGGTTGCTTAACCACCAAAGATTTATAAGTGCAGTGTAAAGGATCCTAAGATTTCAGCCAGGATGCTGAGTTCTTTGGTGACTAACTGAACTCTGTTTGCGGTTGCTGTGTCATTTACTACTTAATTGCAGGAGAGGGATGGGTTGAGTAGCCCACAACCAAGGCCCTCCGGATTCTTTTCCTTAGAGGATTCTGCCTCTCTAACATCATGTGATTGAATTTTGTATTTCTTTGGCTCTTAAGAAATGTAAATGTATTTTCCTTGACCCTCTAAAGAACTTTGAATGTGCTTGATTACTGTATTCTTTCTTATTCTCAGGATCTCATAACTCTTACAGGGTATTAACATGATATCCAGTTGAATTCTGGGTTTGTCTGACTATTGGTTTACAACTTCCAAGGTAATTCAGTTCAAACACTTTATACTGGAAAAGTTGCCCAGAGATCAAGTGGTTGGGCTCTTAACACATTAACTGCCATGTGAGTTGTATTAACTCACACATTAGTTAATACAACTAATACTAGTTGTATTAACTCACACAAGCCCAGGACCTCGTGAAGCACATATAACGTCCACGAAATGGCACCGTTGTTTCGTCAGTACATATTTCCTTATCAAGAACTACAGCAACCTGAAACCTTTCAAAAAGATGATCAAGAAGTGGCTGCATCTTGAAGAGACGGCCACCAGGAGGACATTCTTCAGTGTTAGAGAAACACCACATTCTCAGAAGCATTTCGAAGCGGTTATGTGACATAAGCTTTTCCACTGCATTGTTATACAAAATGTTTTTTCACCAATAGTCTGGAAGTCTCGGCTTCTTGCAAAGGCTCATCCAAAGCAATACTCCCCCAAATTGTTCCATTACTAGAGAAGTAACATCACACCACTTTTTTAGTTGGGAGAGGGGCTTGATATTACCCTTTTGTGAAGTCTGACTTGCATAGATATTTCTTTCCTTTATCATGTAGTCAATAACATCATCTGTTCGGAAGAATTTGAAAAACATCATAAGATGTTTTTTCATGAGATTTACTGTAAGTTTGGTTAGAACACCAGGGTTACTTTCAACAATGTCAAAAATCTTCATATTGCTTCCCGAAAATGGACCTCAGTTCAAAGAACTCACACTAGTCACTACGGGTTCTTCAGAAACATCTGACGCAGAGTCACTCTCACTGAAATCGGCCACAACTGCTTTGATTATTTCAGTAATAGATTTTGAACAACCTTCCCCCTGGAAAGATCTACATGTAATGTTCTTCTAGTTTTTCTCAGTAGGCTGCAACTGCTATCAGAACTGTCCCCACGGTCTCCACTGGGACAGCCCTCCTCAGAATCATCACTAAATAGAGTAACGTCTTCATCACTCACGTCCAAAACTTCATTCCCCATTTCCTCCAACAGTTCCGTACACTCGTTTTCTCCAGACGTTTTCTCTTCAGAATGAAAAACACAAAATACATTTATGTGATGATCACAGCTCTGGTCACAGAAGCCATACTAAAGTAGAACTGGTGGCTAGGCAGGAAGGTCCATGGCTGCACACTGTGAAACCTCTGTTCATTGTTTTTGCTGTCAAGCCGGCACGTCCCCCTGCCTCCTGTCACCCTCCTCCAGCTGGCCTGCCCAAGCGCACCACGCGTGCTAGACTGTGTTCTCCAATCACCACAACTTCTGATTGTGCGTTTCCCCTTGAATGCCTGGTGGCTCCTTGGTTCAAATGCCTGGTGGCTCTTTGAACAAAATCCTACAATAGTATGTGTACACATTACATTGTTGCACATACTTAGGGGGTATGATTCAGAGGTTGTCATCCAGGACCACCCATGGTCTACTCCCAACACAACTAAATACCTGCGGAATGACAAAAGATTCAATTCTCAGAAACAAATGCAGTAAGTATGTCATGAGTCACCTACAACTCACATGGTGTGCAGTGTAAAAATTGATTCTAGTACTGCGTGAGTTATATATAACTCAGGCACAGAAAACAATAAGAAAAAATTTTTTTCATTAAATTTAGAAAGGATTGTTTTGTTTTCAAAGTTTTTTATTCTATTTTCATAATAAAACACAGTGGCCCCAAGGAAAAAAATTTTTTTCTAGTGTGGCAGTCAATGTGTTAATTCTATGGGATATATTTCTCTCAGAGCAAACCTTCTATGGCCCACGACTCTTTCTCCTAGTTAGAGCACAGTCACTTTCCCAACTCACAAAGCTAGCCAATGAAAAGAATAGCAGCCCACCAAAGTGGTTTGAAAGTTGCTATAAACTAAAATCATCTGAGCAACCAGCAGTCACAGAGAGAAACATGATCTAAACTAAAGCAGGACCTGCTGAATCACAGCTGCCGTTGACCTCCCCTCCAAGGAAGTCTGCTGTTCTGGAAAAGACTGACCCTTAGTACCAGCAAGTAAGAATTCAGCTACCCATTGACATCAAAAAGCCCAATAGAACCTTCCCCACTTTCCCATCACAGCCAAACCTTCCCCTCCCTTTTGTTAAGTTGATATATAAACCTTCACCCCCCGCTATTCAGGGAGTTACTCATTTCTGAGTACTCCCATTCACACGTGTAAATGAACCTTGTCTTTTATTTCATTAATCTGTCCATTGTTAATTAATTCTCAGGTCTCTGACCATTGAACCAAGATGTGTAGAGAAAACGTTTTCCTCCTGTCTTAGTCCCTTTGGGCTACTATAACAAAATATAATAATAGAAATTTATTTCTTACAGTTCTGAAGACTGGGAAGTTCTAGTTCAAGACATCAGCATATTTGGCATGTAGTAAAGGATCGTTCCCTTCTTCGTAGACGGCACCACTTGCTGCATCCTCACATGGTGGGAGAGCCAAAAAGGGTCACAGGCTTCTTTTATAAGGACTCTAATCCCATTCATGAGGGCAAGTCCTTATGACCTAATCACCTCTCAAAGTCCCCACCTCTTAATGTCATCACTATGGGGATTGGTTTCAACATATGAATTCTAGGGAGACACATACATTCAGGCCATGCACCTCTGACACCAGTGCTGCAGCACCCTTGTCTGAGTTCTGGGCTACCCCAGGATCATATGCCCTGGTTTGCCTTGGATAACCCGGGTTTACACCTCTTATTCCCTAGAAAGTATTAATCACATGGTCTTTTATTCTTAAAAGTGTCCCTCCTTGGATGATAAGTTATGTTAATTATGGACTTAACAGATTCTATTTGTGAACATAACGTGTCCCCAACTTAACTCTTGATCTAGCAAATGGCAACTCCTTCCTTTCAGTTGTTCAGACCAAAACCCTTGGAGTTACCCTTGCTCTCTCTCCTCTCATGCCTCACTTCCAGTTCATCTTGGTTCTACTTTCAACACACATCCAGCCCCTGACTTCTTGCCATCAGCTCTGCTTTCACCCTGATCTAAGCCACCGTCGCTTCATACTGGATCCTTGCAATAGCCTCCCATCTGGCTTTCCTGTCTCGACCTTTGTCCAGAGTGAAATTCTTAAAGTGTAAGTCAAATTATATCAATTGCTGCTTAAAACCCTCTGAAGCTGCCCTTCTACCTCAAAATGAAAGCCAGGCTCTAACCATGGCCCACAAAGTCCGGTGTGATGGGACAGGGTTATCCCCCACCCATGTACTACATGCCCTTTGCACCTCATTTCCTACCTCCCTTCTCCATTTTTGCTTCAAATTTCTAGGCCCTTTTGCTGTTCCTCAAACCTGCAAAACATGCCTCTGCCACAGGGCTTTTGCATTAGCTCTTTCCTCTACCTGAGATCTTGTTTTCCCTCAGATCTTTGCAAGATTTACTCTCTGACATTCTCCAGGTCTCTGCTCAGATGCTGAAATCTCATCTTATTTAAAAAAGGTCTTCATTTACCACCTTATCTAAAGCACACACACACACACACACACACACACTGTTGCAAGTTGGGTTCTCTGGAAGCAGATGCTGAGTTTGGAGTGCAGGATGTTTATTAGGGCTCAGTACCTGTGAAAAGGAGAAATGACAGAAGCAGGATTGGGCAGAAGGAGTTGAATTTCAATGCAGGATCAACAAAACATTGGCCACTTTGGCAGAGAGTTATAGAGCAAGTGTTGCCCAACAGAATTGTTCCATACTGGGTGGAAATGGCCAAGACTTTATACTGCACCACTGGATGTGGGTTGCCCTGGGAAGGGTATTACCTTGGGTAAAAGACCAGCCTGCAGCTGAGACTGACCCTAAAGCAGCTGAGGGCTGGAGTCTACTGCTGACCACCTCCACAGCTGGGCAGCACGTCCTTCCTTGAAGGGGGACCTGAGCAGCGCATCATCGTGTCTACCACACCACCCACCACCCCCACGATAATGAAACTTCATGAGTGCAGGGACTTATTCTCTAATAAGCACTGATACATCACCAGCACTTAGAACACTGCCTGTTCAGAGTAGGGCTCAGTAAATATTGGTAGATTGAATGAATGAATGAGTAAATAAATGAAATCATTTACGAGATGGGAGATTTATTAAGACTACGAATGCAGTGGTGCTTTAAACATTTTATCCCAATGAATAATAGAGCTCCTTCAGTCTTTCATCATGAGAATGTTTCACTTCATTTTCCCCATGCCTATAATTGTTATAGAGACAAGGCATTGCAGAATGATGCTGCATCTTCGGCAACCCGAAAAAGAAACATTTCTGGTGTTCTCTAAAGTCAGATTTCTTTTAGATAGGCTACGTGGCTCCTCAATGAAAGAGCACTGGCCAGGAGGTCTGGAGAGCCGGTTTTAATGTCAGATCTGTTACTGGATGACGTTGACCTTGAGCAAATCACAGCCTTCTTGGATCTCGGTTTCTTCATCTGAAAATAAGGGAGTTGAAAAATATAATTTCCAGGATTCCTTCCAGCTATAACATTCAGCAGTTTTCTTCATTCGGGTTCTTGAACTGTACATTTATGTGATATTTTGCCTGGTTATCTTTAGATATCTCGCTAGAGAATGAAAAAAACCACAGGGCTATTTCAAGAATGTGGGTGGGTGAAATAAACAATGAAGGGTTGAAAGAGGAAGTGGAAAACTAGGCAGGTTGTGGCTGAAAGCAGCCATCTGTGCACAGATCCATTGTAAGGGACAGCCTTTCAGGGAGGGGCCAGTTCAAAGGCCAAGCATCAGCCTAGGACAGTAGACCGGATGGAACCTCTGGGGCTGCATCTGTACACAGAGTGAGTGTGTCACTGGAGGTATCAGAACCAGAGAAAGTATGGGCCCGAAGCGTATTGCTATTTGTTTATTGCCCGTCTTTTCTCTCTCTCATAATCCTTCCCCCATCGGAATCTCCATGAGAAGAGTCGTCAGTACAGAGTAGGCACCTAATAGATATGTATTAAAAATAGAAGATGTTAGAGTCTCAATAGAAGTGATGTTCACACAATTTTTGGAAAGCGGTCACTGTAGGAACATTATTATTTTCACATAGGACCCAATACTTAAATCTATCTATCTAATCTATGTCTCTCTATCTAATCTCTCTCTGATACCATCTATCTGTCCAATCTATCTAAACTAAAACAAAAGTTTCATAAAGCAAATCTTACTATTGCTAGGTACAATATTTTCTGTAATTTTTTTCTTCCATTTCTTCACTTTAAAAGGTCTGACATGATTTATACTACTTATTTAGCAACCTCACAGGGAGGGGAAGAGGGAGGGCGGGGCCCCGTTGGTGGATGTGGTGGGATCACCCCAAGTCGAAAATGGAGGTCCCAGCTGTGAAATCAGTGGCACTAGGAACTTCCTGACCTGCCTTCGTCCTGATTTCATGCTCTGTATTAGTATTAGGCTTAGTATTCTAACAGGATTTTCTCATGGCTTTGACTTCAGGGAATGAATGTACCCATTAGCAAACATGAGTATCTGCCCCCATTAATATTTCTATCAGCTAATTGATATTCAATTTGAATCAATTGATATTAATTGATATACTGTTTTATACACCTGTCTCTTGTGAATTTGATTAATGTGAGTCAGAATTTGAGAAACTGTTCACATCTGGATGCCCTGAGGACGTCATAATTCTGCAAAGAAGGGACCCTAGACTGGACGGAGGGTAGGCGAGTTCTGTGATATTTTCATGGAACACTTCCTTTGCGAGAGTTTGTGCTTACAGCAGTTTGGGAAGGCACCAAAGGTCTGTTTGGATGCTTTCACTGACTTTAGACTTAATTGTGAAGTTCTTTGTAAACCTGTGTAAGCCTCTCTCTGCTTACTCACATAGATAACAGTGTGTCACAGAGATGATAGTCTTCAAGTTTGTTTTACAAAATTCTCTTACAGCACTTGTCCTTTGGTGATAATAACAATCATTTTCAGCTAATTTGTACATAGCACACATGAGCATCATATAGTGAAACATGGGTCCTTGCTGTTGGAGACTATGTAATAAATACAATCTCCCGGGCAAACTAAGCCTGCTCATCTAAGCATGTGCTTATTTAATAATGCATTGCATTTGGATAGGGCTTTATGGTTTCCACATGGGTGCCGGCTCACTTGTTCCTTAGGAAGTTAAGACGGATGGTGTTTTAACTGTGACTCTGAAGGCTTAGAATAATCCACCAAAGTCACTTACTTAGTACACAGAAGAACTAGGCTTTAAATTCCAGCCTTCTCTCCAGCAGGTCAGCTCTCTTTCTATGGTTTCACAATAGCATTTGAATATGGTGATCCTCTTCTGCAGGGCTCCAACCTTTGTGAAATCTGGCCTGCTCATGAACTTGTCCCAGTATGCTGCAGGTCTGCTCCTATGCCCATCCTTCTGACATACAGCTCATGATGCACCCGGAAAGAAATCAATCTAACTAACGTACCCAGATGTAAGAGAGACTGCTTACACCTCCCATGCTTGAAAATATTGTCTTGATTCTCATGGGTAGAGAGAGCCATCTGATTCTGAGAGTTATCTAGATCCAATATCTGGAGGGTACTTTATTTATTTATTTACATTTGTTTCTTTAAAGATGGAGTCTTTCTCTGTTGCTCAGGCTGGAGTGCAGTGGTGTCATCATAGCTCACTGTAGCCTTGAATTCCTAGGCTCAAGCAATCCTTCCTCCTCAGCCTCTTAAGTAGCTGGGACCACAGGTGTACACCACCATGCTGGCTAATTTTTTAGAAATTTTTTGTAGAGATGGGGTCTCACTATGTGGCCCAGTCTGATCTTGAACTCCTGGCCTCAAGTGATCCTCCCGCCTTGGGCTCTCAAAGTGCTGAGATTACAGGCATGAGCCATCGTGCCTGGCCTATCTGGAAGGTACTTTAAATCAGAACTCGATAAGGCAACAGAAGGAAGTAATCAAGAATGAATGCATGCCCAGAAATGAGCATGATGTACAGCTGACCATACAGTTCATAGAAACATGAGACACACTGCAAATAATACAGAGTGAGTTTCTTGAGCCAGCCTCCAATTTGTCTTCACCAAAATGTCATGCAAATGTGAGACTTAGAATATATGAAGTTAGTTATTCTTAACCCCCAGAGCTTTTAAAAACCATCCATGCTCAGACTCCGCTCCAAGGACACCCACTACCATTCTAAGAGCCTGATAAGTGATGATTCTTGTTTGGTATAAAAGCAGGCATATATACCAAATATTAGTGCCAACCCCCTTTCCTGATATCGTGCTTCAGTGTTTGCATCATTTTTCATCATTATCTACATTTCATTAATCCTGATGACATTTCCTTCATGATGCTTCCCTCCTTCTAGCTCTCCACACTTGTTGGAACACAATGGTGCAACAGATTTTTATCTTAGTGAGCTGGTGGTTGGGTTCTCAGACTTAATTGTCTCCAGTTGCTTGGAGCTGAGAGAAGGGGCAGCGGGCAATCGCTTTGAAGGCAAAACAGGTTACGTTCCAAGGGCCCTGTCTGCAAGTAGCCACACGGGGCCACTCACTCAGGAGCAGCTTGGGGAGTCTCAATACTTTGGGGTTGCCCATTTCTCCACAGTACCTAGAAAAGCATTCCCATTCCAAAGGGTGCTTCCCACTACCCCTCCCCATTAGCCTTCTTTGTGACTCACAGAAAAACTCCCATATTTTTTTTAAGTATTCATCATCCCTGATGATAAGAGTTTATTTTTCCCAGAAGAACGGCTCCATTCTCTAAGAATCTGCACTTACTTGAGGGTTATTCAGTTGTTTCTTTATGTCTCCGGTAGGTCTCCTACAGCCACTTCACAGATGGGGTCACTGAGGTCTTGAGAGGGCATGTGCCCAAGCAAGGAAGGTGTGATCTACTGACTTAATATATTTACTAAATGCTGTTTATTTACTTGTATAATCGTCACAATAGCAACATTATCCTCATTTTATAGATGTGGAAAAGGAGGCATAGAGAGAGAGGTTAAGTCACTGCCTTTGGACACACAGGTAGTAGGTGACAAAGTGGTCACACGCTGGAGCTCTTGCCCCGATTGCTACCTTCTGCTGCTTCACAGGGGACGCAGAGCTGGGAATATTTCAGGAGACCGAATGGGAAGGCCTAGCTAGCCTCAGTAGATGGAAATACACTGAGTCCCAACTGGCTCCAGGACTGTCCCTCTCTCCTGCTCAAGTGTCCCCAGGGGAAAACATCAGATAGCACGGTGTTTAATATGCCTCAAGAATGGGGCTTTTGACTGAAAACTACACTAAAGAATGATAATCCAGTACAGGGTATGCAAAGCGGAGTTTTTAAATGAGGTAGTGGTATGACTTTATCCTCCCCAACCCCATCCCAAGACTGAAGGAAGGTGGAAAAGAGATGGAGGCTCTTACTCAATAGAGTTTCCAGAAAGCAGCATCTGATTAGCACTTCCTTGCCTCATCTCGGTAAGTGGCTTCCTGCACAAGGAGAAAGAAAGTAACCAAATTCAGATAACTTCAAACCAACTCCCAAAGCATGCCCGGCACATAACGTGGCTGCCAGCAGTTAGAGTTCCAGAGAGAGGAGCTCCCAGCTGGGGTGTCCCGAGTTAACAAAGAGAAATGCCCAACAGCCCGTGGAGTTTGAATTTCAGATAAACAGTGAATACATTTTTTTTGTGCGTAAGTATGTCCCTGTTGTTTATCAATTCAAATTTAATGGGGCATCCTGTATTTTATCTGGCAACTCTACTCCCAACACTAGAAAACGATGTCCGTGGTATAGTTTCCCCCAGATAATTTAGCCTTCCTCACTCCTTATACCCCAAAGAGCTGAACTTCTTTCACTAAAGAGAACAATTATGCATGAAATGATGGAGAGAATTTAAATATGTCTGATGGAAATCAGACCAACGGAGCAGTGGTGCGAAGTGGATTTGATGACTTGCGGCTCTCCCCTAGGAAAAGGAACAATTAAAAGTTGTGTAAAAATGACTGGGTTGGGAATGAAGAGAAATGAATTCTAGTTTTGTGCCTCTGTCCAGCCCTTGAATCAGCTGCCACCAGCATCTGTCCTTCCTCCACTTCTGAACTCAGGTCCTAGAAACCACCTGCTTCATGGTGGCAGCTGTGGAAACAGGGAAGAGGGGTCAGGGTGGGGGGATTTGTGTATTTTTCTGTGACTTGCAGATTGGGACCAAATGATAGCTTAACATTTGAAAGTATTAATTATTTAATTAGCATAATGAGATATTTCAGTTATTATATTCATAATACATTTACTTATTTTATTTACATACTGTCAGGAGCCACACTGAGTCCCCCAGGCTTGTTATTTTAGTTAAAAATAAGAACGATGCATGTCTGTCCCTGAAGAGAGAGCTGGAGAGGGGTGGGTGTCGCCTGGCTCCACCACTCTTGAGTTTGGGGTGTCCAATATTCTCCCGAGGTCAGGTTCCTCGTGTAGGAAACAAGCTGGACTGAAGACCTCTCAGGTCTCTGTCTCCCCATTCTAGAACTCTCCCCATTCCCCGTCAGGCTTTTGTAGGCCACAAGAGTTTTGTAACAGAGAAAAGAGAGTTAATATCACCACTTAACTAGTTTCACCTAGGGGACAAAGCAGCTTCAGCTTTCCTACTGAATAACAACCATAAAATGGAAAGGACTGAAGCTTAGGGGGAAAAAATCTGTATTAAATAATAGTGGCATTCATTCTCCTTCACTAGCAAAACATGCCAAACGAGCAGTTGTTCAAAGGCAGTTGCCTCTAGGCCGTTGCTTACAAGCTGCCTTTTAAAAGAAAATTAACCCCTCTGAGTCACGACACTAGCATATTCATACTCTAAGTGGGAGAGGAGTGGGAAACTATAATCATAAACCTTCCACTCCTAACTGTCTAAACAAGTACAGAGGATTCTGAAATTGCTTCTCTTTGGGCCCTTTCCCGGTGGGAGACTTCCACGCAATTGCTGTGTTTACTTGCTTACTTACTGCCAGTAACCGCAGGAGTTCCCCAGGCTCGAATCTCTAACCCTTGTCAGTTCACTGGACTTGTAATCATTCCTCTCCCACCCTCATGTATACATTGTACCTTGACTATTTCACTCTAAATAGAAGCAAAATCCATTAGTGGATGTCTGACATTGGCAGAAAACCTGTAACTCCTGTTTATTTTGTACTATGAGTAAGAGAAAACATAATGGCTATTTAAATATGGCTAGACCAAATATATTGAATTGTGTAACATGAAATTCTAGTTGAGCTAAATTTAAAACTTTTCTCTCAAAAGTCACATCTTTGAAAAGCATATCTCAGTACTTTTAAAAGCTATTGTACTGCAAATGAAAGACTTCAAGTTAGAAAAGCTGAACTGCCTTTATGTAACATTAATACTAGTAAAAGTTATTATGATTTTTTATTATTACTATTTTTTGAGACAGAGTCTCACTCTTGTTGCCCAGGCTAGAGTGCAGTGGCGTCATCATACCTCACTGTAACCTCAAACTCTTGGACTCAAGCTATCCTCTTGCCTCAGCCTCCTGAGTAGCTGGGACTACAGGCACGCGCCACCACACCAGGCTAATTTTTCTGTTTTTACTAGAGATGGGGTCTCACTCGTGCTCCGGGCTCAGGCTGTTCTCGAACTCCTGAGCTCAAACGATCCTCCCTCCTCGGCCTCCCAGAGTCCTAGGTTTACAGGTGTGAGCCACCGTGCCTGGCCCTATTATTATTATAATTATAAAAATGTTTGGCCTTAAAGGATCACTTTCCCTTAGTAACATGAGGTACTTAACGTTACTTGTCCTCATGACCATACAAATTATGGATGGTGAAAATTATTATAAAGGACCACGGAGACTTTTAGATTACTCTAAGTATCAATGTTCAAAATGAAGGGGAGCCCTTCTTTCTCTGTTTTCTTTTTGGATCAACACGAGTAACTAACCAAGATCAATTAGTCAAAGCAGATCTAGGCTAGCTCTCTATCCAGCCTAAGTTCACCAGATAATTGCTTAATTTCCCATATTCTTTTTCAACTGTACTTGTGCTTAACATCTGGCTTGGTATTAAAATATATACATACATACATATATATATATATATATATATATATAAAATTAAAAAGAGAGAGGAGGCTGGGTTCTTTCCTCTGGAGTTCCAGGAGAAAGAAGAATGTTCTTCCCCCATTCCCCATAGTATTATGGGGTACAAACATTTTGGTTACATGAATTGCCTTTGCACCACCCAACAAGCATGCCCATCCCAAAGACAGTGTGCACCACATCTGTTAGGTGTGAATTTACCCATCCCCTCTTCCCCTATCCCACCTGCCTGACACCCTATGAATGTTACTTCGCATATCTGCACGTTAGTGTTGATCGATTAGTACCAATTTAATGGTGAGTACATGTGGTGCTTGTTTTTCCATTCTTGTGATACATCACTTAAAAGAATGGGCTCCAGCTCCATCCAGGATAATACAATAGGTAGTTTGTCATTTTTTATGGCTGAGTAGTAGTCCATGGTATACAGATACCACATTTTATTAATCCACTCATGTACTGATGGGCACTTGGGTTATTTCCACAACTTTGTAACTGTGAATTGTGCTGCTACAAACACTCGAGTGTCTTTTTTTTTTTTTTTTTTTTTTTGAGACAGAGTCTCACTGTGTTGCCCGGGCTAGAGTGAGTGCCGTGGCATCAGCCTAGCTCACAGCAACCTCAAACTCCTGGGCTCAAGCAATCCTACTGCCTCAGCCTCCCGAGTAGCTGGGACTACAGGCATGCGCCACCATGCCTGGCTAATTTTTTCTATATG
>CAUYRT010072086.1:0-39493 GCA_963574885.1 Lepilemur ruficaudatus
CGCCTGTAATCCTAGTACTCTGGGAGGCCGAGGCGGGCGAATTGCTCAAGGTCAGGAGTTCAAAACCAGCCTGAGCAAGAGTGAAACCCCGTCTCTACTAATAATAGAAACAAATTAATTGGCCAACTAAATATATATAGAAAAAATTAGCTGGGTATGGTGGCGCATGCCTGTAGTCCCAGCTACTCGGGAGGCTGAGGCAGAAGGATCGCTTGAGCCCAGGAGTTTGAGGTTGCTGTGAGCTAGGCTGACGCCACGGCACTCTAGCCCAGGCAACAGAGTGAGACTCTGTCTCAAAAAAAAAAAGAACGAAACAAAATGAAACACTTTGGTTTATCCCTGATTTCTTGGTCAAACAGGATGACAGGACCTGGCAGTTGGCAGGGGCCATGCTCTTTTCACCTGATGATATGCTCTAAGCATGTTAGTTAGCGTCTGTATGTAGCTACTCATGCTATCAGATTGCTCACTGAAATCCCCGTAGTGTTCTGTCAGTCTAGGAATAGAAGGTTTATAGGTGTCAGTAGGCATGGACTGACGGATACTATTTTGAAAGGGGTTAAACCATGTCTCCTAATTGGAGTATTCAAGATTTGTATAAGGGCCAAAGGCAATACTTATGCCCATTTAAGTCCAGTGTCTTAACAGACTTTTTGCACAGTTGGGTTTTTTTTTTAGATTTTTATATTTTACTTGTCCTGAGGGTTGGGGATGATATAGGGTATGAAATTTTAATAAGTACCCCAGAGCCTTTGTAAGTAAGTGCTTTAAAATGAGTCTGTTGATCTGACTCAATGCATAAAGGAATGTCAAAATGAGGAATAATCTCAGTTACTAATTTTTTTTTAACCACTGTTGTAGCATCAGCACGTCTGGTCAGATAGCGCTCAGTCCATCTATTGAACATGTAAACAATAACCAAGCAGTGAGAAAAGTCTAAAGCTGGAGGGAAATCTATATAGTCAATTTGGAGTGTCAAAAAGGGATAGTCTAGGCCTTTGGGGGCCAGTTTTCTCCAGAGATTTGGTGAGATTTCCAAACAGTGTACTGGGAAAATAATTTGGTCAGAGATATTGTAGATCTCAGGGCAATACTAATTACATATATTTAATATATATTTTTTTAATTATCACCTGTTTGTACATATATCCCATATGATGGGAGATAAGTGTAAGTCAAAAAAAGTCGAAAAGAGGCCACAGGGAGTCTGTTTGGTCTAATACATAATTTATCTGATATTATAGGTCTATTGGCAATAAGAGTGTCAGTAGAAATTTAGAAATGAGATTTTCAAATTGTGTCAACCATATGGCAAACTCCAAAGGCATATCTGAAGTCTGTGTAAACAGTGGCAGCTTTTCCTTCCGTCAATGTATAAGCTGTAGTGAGGGCTGTGACAAAATTCACGTAAGGCATTTTGGGATGAGTTTTTGAGTGCCCTGAGATATTTTATGTCCTAAGTAAGTGACTGTTGTCTGTGTCCCTGGAGTCTAGACCTAGAGGCTTTATGGCCTCATTTAGCCAGAGTCTTTAAAAGAATGAGAGAGTCTGAGAGAGTGCAGAGAGCACCCTGTTTACAGAGTGAAAGATCATTAACGTACTAAACAAGTACTGAACAAGCATAGATCTCTGGGTAAAGGTTATAGAGTCTAAATCTGTTTAGAGAATCTGAGAGAATATTGAAGGACACTTACAGTATCTCTCAGAAGTTTAGGGCCACGATAACTATCTCTCTCTGTGAAGGTGAATATAAAGAGAAATTGTGAATTAGGATGTAACAGAATGAAAAAGAAAGTTGAGTAGAGGTCAGTTATTGTCTTTTTAAAGTCACATGAACCATGTGAATTAGTTTTTATCTTTTTGATAAAGTATTTTTTGTAAGCGCGTGTTTATTTTTTAAAGCTAATTAGAATACTTTTATACATTGCTGTGGTGAAATATTACATGTAAATGACATATATAGACACATAGAGATATAGACATACAGACAGAAGCAGTTTTGATAGCTCTTATAAAGAATTTTTATTTGCTGGCTCTTAAATATTATTTTTTTCTCTTAGACTGTCAATCTTTTAATTATTTATTTTATTGTTTTAAGCAATTACTAGCTAGGCAACAATTTTGTCATTTCTGTGTTTGTTGCTTCTAGGGCCTAGTACTTACATGTGTATAGGTAGGCATTGTCAGAAAGTAGAGTACTCGGTTTTTTAGAAATTAAGGATCCTATTATCACCTTTAATCTTGGCTTTGGTTTTCAGATCTCTACAATCAACATGAACAATAGTTTTGTGGGGCTTTTTTTCTTTTTTAACCCAAGAGCACAAGAAAAGGAGCCAAGGACTAGAACACAGAAATCTCTGTGAATTCCTGAAAGCTGGAGTTTGAAACCCCTGTAGTATTGTCATTTTACTGTTAGTTTTTGGCTGACCCAGTCAGACATTTGAAGCCTCTGGATCTAAGCTAATTGATTATCAGATTCAATCTGATCCCAGATCTAGTTCAGTTTTTGTCACAACTTTTGAACCCAGTTAGGATTAAAAATTTACTTAAACTCAGAAAGCTCGAAACACAAATCTGTGGCACTTTGGAATCTGAGCACAAACATACCCACAAGTCTCAGTTGCAATGAGTGAGGTACCCTGCAAAGAACAGGTCTAGCGGGTACCTCAAGTGGACTCGCAGTGCTCCTGGGGGTCTCTGGGAACTCTAGCTCAGAACCCACTTTTGATAAAAATTAAATTTAACAGTTTAATTGAGCAAAGAGCAATTTACAGTTTGGGCAGCTGAACTAGAACAGGCTCAGAGAGACTCTGGTGCTAAGAAGATTCACAGACAGAAAAGAGAAAGTGACATACACAAAGTAGAAACAGCTGGATTGTTTACAGTTCAGCATTTGCCTTACTTAAATATGTTAACAGTTTTGGCTGCCTTTGATTGGCCAAAACTCTAGGATTGGCAAAGAGGAAGGAATGGAAAGGAGTGAGGACAAATGGAGCAAACTTTAGCCAGGGCAAACAGCTGACATTTTGCTTTTGAACTTTTAAACTTAAGTATCTTTTTAAACGAAACCAGTAAGATTTAA
Organism: Lepilemur ruficaudatus; assembly: GCA_963574885.1. NCBI lineage: Eukaryota > Metazoa > Chordata > Mammalia > Primates > Lepilemuridae > Lepilemur > Lepilemur ruficaudatus. The sequence continues at coordinate 3,083 of CAUYRT010072086.1, forward strand.
CCAAGGTCATAACTTAATCGAGAAAGTAAGAAGTGTCTTTAAAGAGGTGGAGAACAGTTTTTACAAGATCTAGAAAAGCCACAGAAAAACAGCTCAAAGGAAAAAAAGCCTCAAATAGCCATAAGTGAGGTGTAACCCACAATTTTATCCAGTCTTATTTTCTAGGGCCCCAGCTTTTCAGCTGACCATTTATCTATAAATGTCTAAAAGCCCCATATGTCTCTACGGAATACAGGGAAGCAAAAGCCATACACAGAGAGGAAGAGAACCAATGAATGGCGAAAGTTATAGAAATATCAAAACCAGAACAGGCCCATTCCCTGCCTGGAAATCAAACCCAGGCTGTTGAGGTGAAAGGACAGAACTTCCACCATCAGGCTACAGGGCAAATTGTCCTCTGTCATTATTTCCACAGGGGTAGTGTTTAAAGGACTTTTATTTTTGTTTGAGATCAGATATTTTCTCTTTAATTTTGTCAAGAGAATTTTTAAGGCTTTTAATCTAATTTCTCTGTTAACACAAATAAGGCAATTGTTTCAAATAAGAGATCTCTAAAATTTATTTTTAAGGAAATTTAGAAGTCTTTCAATCCAAAGGATCCATCTTTTGGCCATTAATCCCAATGTTATATTTATTCCCCAAAGCAACTTGATCCAATGTCTCTTCCTAGAAATCCCAGGTGGTAATTGTTCAGGTTTAGCCTGGAAAGGGCACAGAGAAGGCAGTTCCCAAGATTCCCCAAAATTCACTCTCAGAAACAGACAACATAACAGAGAGGTAGGATATTGTAAGACAAAGGCTTCCCCTAAGAGCCTGACACGTTTAGTACAGAGAATGTGTTGTTTAGAATCTTAGCGTCTCGGACTCCCAATCTTTTCAGATTGGCCACCTGACGTGACCCCCCAAAATCACACCCCCCGGATGGCAGAGATTGAGGAGAGAATTTCCACTCAGTCACAAGACAAGCTTAGGGACCTGAAACAAGATGAGAGGGAATCCTTCTACGGTATTTGTTTTGGGGGGACCTGCAGCAATGTTTATCTTATAGATGCCAATCTAGTCAGAACCGTGTTGTCCAGCTTTATAGAGCTGCTAGACCTGTGTTCTACCCTATGGTAACCCTCTTTATGACAAAAACGACCCAGAAAGACAATCAACAAAAGAAAGAACAACAAACAAAAACAACAACAGCAACAACAATAAAAGCTATTTCTGAGAGGAGACAATATGAATATTCATACCACAAAGTACCAAAAAATATATCCATACCAGAGTGGCTCACGAGACTAGTCACTCACAAAAACTTTTCTCTCATTAATCTTAAATTTGGAAAGGATAATGATCTTTCACTGTCTGCTCAACCGAAGCCCAGACAGAGTAAAACCGGGAGTCTGACTGGTGAGTAAGGTATTTTACCATGTTGCTGGCTGGTCCAAGTTCCAATTTTCCTCACTGCGGCTTTCAGGAGAGCAGAGTGGCCTTGAGACCTTGCCAGCTATGCCAAGCTGTAGGGGTGAGGGGAAACTTGCCCTTTCCCCAGAAAATTCACTGAAAAATCAACTCACAGCTAAGGGAGATTAATAAGAGAAAGGTTTGTTTACCAATACCATGTGCACGGGCAGAATCACAAGCATGGTTACCCAATACCCTGACAAAGTTCAGATATTTTTATATATGCTTTCAAATGGCCTTTAAGTCAAATATTTTTTATACCAAGCAGTCATATTTTGGGATAAAATTTCCTGAGCTCCTTCTGTACCTTCAAAGGAGACAGAAAAGATGACGTGAAGAAGCCATGAAAAGGCATGAACCGAGAGCATGACATCGCAGAAGCCGAGAGAAGATGGCACGCCCAAGGCATCAGGCACTTACTATCCATTACCACATTTATTAATAGTTCTCACAAAAGTCCTGGGTGGGAGATCCTGTCATACCCATTTTGCTATGAGCCAACTAGGTTTCAAGAGGTTGAGTTAGCTGGACAATATCCCAGAGTAAAGGTGAGATGGGATTTGAGCTGAGGTCTGCCTCTAGGCAAAGCACCTGCTCTTTGCTTCACACCAGGATTCCTTGCCATGGGAGAAATACCTTCTGAATGTATATGAAGTCATGGTTCAGGTGAGATCAATCAGTTGTGTTTTCCATTAAATGAGGACACTTCTGAAGCAAGGCCAGAGGTGCGTGAGGAGGGATGAGAGAATGGAGCCCAGGGTGAGGGATTAGTAAGGGGATTGCAAACTCTATTCCCTGGAGGGCAGCTCAGGTAAGAGGAGAGGTAGTGTAGCAAATTGGAGGGAGCACATACTGTCTAGAGGGGACAGGAGTGTAGGACTATGACCTGCTGTTGTCAGATATCCCAATTTGTTTAGAGAAGCCAAAAATCTGGATTTTAACTTTTTATGTGACATTTTTAGTTTTTGATGTTGGGAACTTACTAAAAACATGTTTAAACTCTGTGCAGACTAAGTAAATTGGTAGCATAGATAGGGCCCAGTTTTAGACCCCCAGTTTAGCATCTCTAATGATAGTCTGCCTTCAAGAACCACACCCTCACTTGTGCTAATTCTATGCAGAGTTAGTCCCCATGCCAAGAAGCAATGCCCTGGGGCAGAAGCTAGGGAAGGGAGCAGGTCTTGCTTGCATAGAGGCCTTCTCTTTTCTACCTTCCTTCCCCAGCTAGTTTCACGGGGCCCATCAGTCAACTTTCCATGATGAATGCTTTGTTGTGTCTGTTCCATGGAGTTAAAGGAGCATGGAGTATCTCTCATCACAGCCCCTTTTCTAGGAAAATAAATGGCCAACTCCCTGGAGTTGGGTTTTTTTTTTATGCAATGACTTTCCTCTACGAGATTTATTGCAGCAGCTTTGTGAGAGATTTGTAGTAAGTAGTGTTTGGGCTGTAGGTCTTAAATCCTCAATGCCACAGTCATAACTCTCCAGGAAGGAAATGATAGAAGATCACAGTAGCTAATATTGCATTATGATGATACTGTCTCCCCAGAAATGATTGCAGTTTTGCTGCTGCTGTCTTACTTAGGAAACACGAGCTCTTCAAACGTGCTTGAGATATCAGTCCTGGTGGTGCTTTGTGAGATCCAAGAGAACCTACGGACTGGGGAGAAGACGGCAAACATTGGTTGAGCATCTACTATCCTCTTTTCACATCTGGGGAGACTGAGGCTGGAAGAAATTAAATAATTTCCCCAAGATCTCCAGCTATAAAACCTCTGATTCCAAAGCAGATCTTGTCTACTATGCCACCTGAAACATATTTTTATTTTAGATTTATAAGAGAATGTCTAATGAATCAGAGTTGATAGGACCAAATGTTGAAATATTTTTATCATTTTATAACTTGAATCTATTTCCCTTTTAGACTTAGTCGACAGTGGACAATAAACAACTTAAATGACACCATGAGGAAAAATCAAACCCAGGTTGTAGAATAAAGACAATTGTCCTGGTCTCTTCAAAAAGTCAGTGTTTGCGGGAAAAAAATGTCAGGGTAGTATTTTAAATTAAAACAGATTGAAAAGACAATTGAATGCAACATATAAACCTTAATTGGATCCTGGTTCTAAAAGGGCCAACTACATAAGACATTTCGGGAACAATTGAGGAAATGTGAGTATGGACTGGATGCTAGATGATATTAGGGAATTATTAGTTGTTTTAAGTGTGATAATGGTATTGTGGTTATGCAGGAAAACAGCCTTATTCTTAGGAGATACATGCTGAAGTATTTAGGAGTGAAAAATCATGATGTCTGCTCTTTAATTTCAAATGTTTGAGAAAAACTTATGCATGTATACATATGTAAAATATGGCAAATTGTTATCCATTGCTAAATCTAGATGTCCATTACCCTATTCTTTCCACTTTTCTGGGTGTTTAACGGTTTTCACAGTAAAAAGTAAAAATATACAAATAAAAATTTGGTTGGATTAAGCTGCCTTAGAATGGTAGGGAGAGGACTGCACTGTACAAAGTAAAAGCATTTTGAAATTTTTTTCTTTCTTTTTTTTTTTTTTTGAGACAAAATCTGGCTCTGTTGCCCAGGCTAGAGTGCCATGGTGTTAGCTTAGCTCACGGCAACCTCAAACTCCTGGGCTGAAGCGATCCTTCTGCCTCAGCCTCCCAAGTGGCTGGGACTACAGGCATGCACCACCATGCCTGGCTAATTTTTTCTATATGTATATTTTTAGTCGTCCAGATAATTTCTATTTTTTTTTTAGTAGAGATGGGGTCTTGCTCTTGCTCAGGCTGTTCTCAAACTCCTGACCTTGAGCAATCCACCGCCTCAGCCTCCCAGAGTGCTAGGATTACAGGCGTGAGCCACCACGTCCAGCCAAAAATAGCTTTTTAAAGGAAAAGAGTATTGTTACAGCCCCTACCAATCCATATTACCCCTTTGAATCCCTTTATATCTGTCTGTTCCTCTGTCCGTCTGTCTGTCTGTCTGTCTCTCTCTCTCTCTCTCACACACAGTAGTTTGTAGCAACTAGTGTCCTCCACTATTAAACTCTACTAGGTCTTCCATTTCTGTTTCACATTTCCTGACCACCTTCCCTCACAATTCACTGAAATCTTGTATGTCATTTGAACCCCATAGAGAGAAAGGAAGAGAAGGACAAAAGTACTGAGGCGTATATTATGTGCATGGCACCTGATACTGTGGAAGGAATGAAATATCCCAGTCCTTCCAATGGCCCACAAGGCATACTTGATCTTCATCCCCCCCCACACACACACCCCTCTCTGATCTTCTCTCTCTATCCTCTTACATTTCCTTTAGATTCCTACTCAAATTTCATCTGATCAGGTACACCTAACTTCGGCTTTCACCAACCTCACCAACTTGGTTTTGAAACCAAGTTTGACCATATTTGACTATACATTGGGGTCTAGTCAAAATATGCTTTATTGAATCTGAATGAAATCATAAAAGTGAAAACTAATGTGGTAGTTGACTCCCAGGATGGCCTCCTGCTATTCACATCCTTAGACAGTCCTCTCTCACACTAAGTAGGGCTGACCTGTTAACCAACAAGATGCTGGGGAAATGACAGAGTTTGGCTTCCAAGACCAGGTCATAAAAGGCAAAAAGGCTTCCACCTTGCTCTCTTAGAGCACTCGTTCTAGAGGAGGCCGGCCACTGTGCCAAGAAAACATTTGAGGAGCCCTACAGAGAGACCCACGTGGTGAGGAATTGAGGCCTCCTGGCAACAGGCAGCATCACCTTGCCATTCACCTGTGTAAGCTACCTTGGAAGCAAATTGTCCAGCCCTAGTCAAATCTTCATGGGACTGCAGTCCTAGTCAACATTTTGACTGTAATTTCACGAGTAACCTTGAGCCAGCACTACCCAACTAAACTGCTCCCAAATTCTTGACCTACAAAAACTTTGATGGACAATAGATGCTTATTGTTGTTTAAGGCACTAAGTTTTGGGGGTCATTTGTTACATAGCAGTAATTAACACACTTACTACCAGCTCTTAAGCCTTTTAACCCATATAACTCAATTCCTTTCAGGGATCCACCCATCCACACAAACTCAAACAAAGAAGTTGACCACTACCCCTGGAATTTTCCCAAAGTTCCATTCTATACTTTCTATACTTTCTGGTCCACTCTTCCTTGCTTTTCCTACTTCCCTGTCTCTACATCTTAATGAACGATTCTCACTCAGTCCTATTACGCTCGTACAACAGGTGTGAGGCCGATTTCAGCCTCCATCCTCTCCCCTGATTCTGTTACTCTCTATCTAGAACCTTGCCCCAAAGTCTCAGGAGGAAACATTTCTCGTTTCTGCTCCTATCTCCACATGGGGACCCAGACGATTGAGGCTGCCCGGACCTACCCTGCCCTGCCTGGGGAGGGGAAGGCAACAGTTTACATCAGCAGTTTATCTGAATGAGTCTCCTGTAGCCTGCTTGGTGGGTCAGATTTTGCAACCCAAACTACTACTATGATAAACAGCAGCCCCATTTCCACAAAGAAATAACAATTTCCAGGTAGAGAGGGAGAGTCTTGCCCACTTGCCCTGCTTTATTACCAGTGTTCTTTAGCGCTCTCTCGGCACCTTTCTGCCTCCATCAGCTAGCTCAGATCCCATCCGGAAACATTCTCAGTATGCATCGTATGAACCGAAATCCTAAGAGACAGCATATATGGTGTGTACGTGTATCTGTGCATAGGTTGTATGTGTCCATATGTCTCTGTGTGTATATATATGTTGTATGTATGTGTGTTTTGCGTGTATCTGTATGTGCTGTATGTATCTAGTCATATGCCTATATGTATTGTATGCATGTGTGTATATCCATATGTTGCATGTACTCATATGTACGTCATGTGTTCATGTGTGTTCTGTATATCTGTATTATGTTGTATGTGTATTTGTGTTTGTGTATCTGTATGTACATTGTGTGTCTGTCTCATGTGTGTGTGTTTGCATGTATGTTGCGTATGTCCATGTGGTGTGTGTGTCTACATATATCGGGAGGGGTGTTTATGCATGTGTCCGGCTTCACTATCCTGGGATTCATACAATTTCCCTTTATAAAATCGCTTCTTGGCCTTTTGGCTAAGATCAAGAGCAATTTCCCTTTATAAGAACACTATAAATACAACTGATTCTTAATTTTCACAAGTGGACCGTGGTTATGTAAGATGCTAGCATTAGGGAAAGTGACATGAAAGACATATAAGAAATCTTTTGTGCAATCTAAAATATTTCAAAATAAAAAGTTTTTTTTAAAAGAACAGCTTCTCAAATTAACAGGAAAGTCAATCTTCCCTTTCTTAGGTCCAAAGCTTCCCATGGGTACTTAACTTTTGTCCCAAGGCGCCATCCCGACTGTGATTTCCTCTCCAGTGGAGTTGGAGTCAGGCCTGATGGCTTCACAACCACAGCCCAGATGGACAACTTTCCAACTTGCCAAATTGGCATTTCTGTTTGCAAAACCTACAGTGTGATCACCAGCGATCCAGATCCCCTTCCAGACTTGTGTCCTAAAACATTTAAAAGAAGATAAAAATAAAAGAGAATTCTTAGAAAAAGACAGAAGCATAAATTGGAGGGCGGGTGGCTAATGTGGACAGAGCTGCATTTTTAAGGAACCAGGGAAGGGGATATGGGTCCTCTGCCTGGCATGGATTCTCCAGATTTAGGGTGGGCTAAGGGAAAGCTCCGGAGGAGGTGCAGAAAGCTGCCTGTTTGGCGGACTCCAGCCTTCGATATTCAGTCCTCTTCAGGACTGTGTGTTGCCATGGGCTCCACATTTCCCAGATGGCTATTTGGGCTTTAAATATTCTCCTCCCCCCCACAAATCAATTTAGACTTCTTTGGGCAGGAGTGGATCTGCCCTGCCCTGCTAGGCTGGAAACAGAGTGCTCAGCTCCTGAGGGGAGGGGGCTTGCTCTCGCTCTCGGCTCACTAAGCAACCTGTTGACAAGCTTATAATTACCAGAACTGTGTGCTGCACAATGAATGTTCTTGGGGATTTTAATGATCGAAGTGAATGAACATGCTTCAACATTTGGAAACGTGCTTGAGAAGAATAATTGCTTTAAAGTGTTTCATAAATGGTTGCTAGGAGACCACATCAAGATAGGCCTTTTTTCTTACAACTTGAAGTTCAACCAGGAGGAAATTCTCCCATTCAAAACATAGATAAGCAAATAGAACAATTCAAAAAAGAGAGAATGAAAGACAGAAACCCACTGGCTATTAGAGAAAATCTTCCACCTGAAAGAAAATGAAGAATAAGAGGCAAGACAATGTTGATGGCAGCTGTGGATTTGCATCTCTGTTCTTAGCAGTTATGTGTTCGTGGGCAATTCTTATCTGTCTTTTATCCTCAGTTTTCTCATCTGATTAATAGGGATATCGATAGCTCATTCATAGGATTAGAGATAACAAACACGTGGCTGTCCCAGCACACAATGCTCAATATTTTATTTACTTAATGATGTATACACACTTGTTCCAAAAGGTTGTTAGGATTTTTTTTTCTTGGAACAGGGTCTCGTTCTGTAACCTGGGCTAGATAGAGTGCAGTAGTGTCATCACAGCTCACTGCAACCTCAAACAAGTGGGTTCAAGAGATCCGAGGCCGGGCGCGGTGGCTCACGCCTGTAATCCTAGCACTCTGGGAGGCTGAGGCAGGCGGATTGCTCAAGGTCAGGAGTTCGAAACCAGCCTGAGCAAGAGCGAGACCCCCATCTCTACTATAAATAGAAAGAAATTAATTGGCCAACTAAAAATATATAGAAAAAAATTAGCTGGGCATGGTGGCACATGCCTGTAGTCCCAGCTACTCGGGAGGCTGAGGCAGAAGGATCACTTGAGCCCACGAGTTTGAGGTTGCTGTGAGCTAGGCTGATGCCACGGCACTCTAGCCCAGGCAACAGAGTGAGACTCTGTCTCAAAAAAATAAAAAATAAAAAAAATAAAGCTGAAGCGTTTTTCTAGATTTGAGGAGACTAAAGACACATGAAAACAAAGTGTAATTTCATGTTCTTTGTTTAGATCTCAAAGTTTTTGGTAGCTATACAAGATAATTTGGAGACAATTGAAGAAATTTTAATACTGATTATATATTAGCTAATAATTGATATTTAACAATCACTATTGTATTGACCAGGACTTCTGCCTTAGTTTAAACTTCAGATAGGCTTCTTCCTGCCTGCAGTGCCCTGTCCTCATTTTACTGCCCCACCTTGGAGAATCCAGATGGCCTACACCAATATGCCCCTCCCCTTCCTTTTCATAGCATTTATTTTAGGAAACTTATAAGTGGAAATTATCTATCTGGCTCTTTGAGGAGAAAATCTTTTGAAAGCATCCAGTTAGTTTTATAAACCAAGACTGTATTTCTCAAGGACACAGGAACCGTCCCTTTGAAATGTAATCATCAAGAAAGATAGTGTTTCTTTTGGGTAGATGCCTAATAATGCTATTGCTGGATCGAGTGGTAATTCTATTTTTAGCTCTTTGAGGAATCTCCAAATTCTTTTTCACAGAGGTTGAACTAATTTGCAGTCCCACCAGCAGAGTAAGAGTGTTCCTGTCTCTCCACATCCTCGCTCCCATATTATATAATTCCACTCATATGAAATGTCTAGAAAAGGCAAATCTATAGAAACAGGGAGCAGATTAGTGGGTCCCTGTAGTTGGGGATGGGAAGTAGGGCTCTCAATAGGGGGAAGGAAATGTTCTTAAACTGATTTGTGTGAATAACTGTACAACTTGATAAATTTACTAATAATCATTTAATTGTACACTTAAAATGGATTAATTGCATGGTATGTAAATTATACTTCAATAAAGTTTTTTTTCAAAAGAAAGCAAGCAAGAAAGAAAGATAGTGTCCCTATCTCCCATTCTTGGTAAGAAAGTAGGAACCTAATCCTGGTGAGTGTCTTGCTCCAAGTTGTAAAACTACCTCCTGTCATGAAGATAAAAGAAAATTGACTATTATTTTCTGTAAGGCCAATTAGCAAATGCAGAAAATATACCCCAGCTCTTAAAAGCCCTCCTGTCATTTGAGCTGAATTCAGACTGTGTTGTGATCTCTCTCCAGGAATGTAATACAACCTTGAATGAAGTTTTTTCTCACCTTTTTATTTTGTCCGGCAAAGTTTTTCCTGTAGCAGTATTGATGTTATATTTTCTGAGTTTGGTAATTGAATTATGACTATGTAAGTGTATGCCCTTGTTATTAAGAGAAACTTAAGAAAAGGCAAAACAAGATGACAAATAGAACCCTGTAACGATCATGCCCTAGCAGGAATTTGAAACTGAATACCTATCCACACAAGAAAGCACCTTCATAAGAACCAAAAAATTAGGTGGGTGATCACAGTACCTGGTTTTAACATAATATTACGGAAAGAGGCTTTCAAGAGGGGAGAAAAGATGGTCTTGCATTACCTACACCACTCCTCCCTGGTCCTTTGGCAGAGCAGCACAGAGAGAGAATGTGTGTGCTTGGGGGAGGGAGAGCAAACTGAGTCTTTGCACTGGGACTCAGTGTTGCCCTTTTACAGTGGCACACAACACAGCACAGAATTCTGCCAGCACAGAGGAAACATTTAGACCAGCCTTGGGCCAGTGGCAAAACTTCAGCCTCAGTGGGAGGAACCTGAGTCCCAGCTGTTTCCACCTCCAGCTAAGAGTAAGATCTTGAAAGCTCAGGAAACCACAGCAAATATGAACCAATGGGATCACATCCAACCAAAAAGCTTCTGCACAGGAAAAGAGACTATCAACAAAATGAAGAGACAACCCCTATAATGAGAGAAAATATTTGCATACTCCCCATCTGACAAAGAATTAATAACCAGACTATATAAGCAAATCAAACAACTCAATTGGAAAAAATCCAAATAATCCAGTTAAAAAACAGGCAAATGATCTGAATAGATATTTATCAAAAGGAAACATATAAATAGCCAAGAAGAATATGGAGAAATATTTAACATCACTAATAACGAGAAAAATGCAAATCAAAACTACAATGATATATCTTCTCAACCCTGTTAAAATAGACTTTATCCAAAATACTGGGCATAATGCATGCTGGTGAAGATGTGGAGAAAGAGAAAAGCTCATACACTGTTGATGGGAATGTAGTAGTTACAATGCAGAACAGTGTGGAAGTTCTTCAAAAATCTACCATGTGATCCAGTAATCCCACTGCTGGGTATTATCCAGAAAAAATGAAATCAGTATATCAAAGAGGCATATGCACTCCCTTGTTAATTGCAATATCATGCACAATAGCCAAGATATGGAATCAACCTAAGTGTCCATCAGAGGAAGAATGGATAAAGAAAATGTGGTAAATATACACAATGCAATTGGAATATTATTTAGCCATACAGTGAGATCCTGGCATTTGCAAGAGCATGGATGGAATCGGAAGACATTATGTTGAGTGAAATAAGCCAGGCACAGAATGACAAATATCGAACGTTCTCACTCATTTAAAATGAGAAATATCCATGTGCTTATTCATTTTTGGTAGCTTAAAAAAAATGCTCTTATGGAGATAGAAAGGAGAATGATGGTTACCAGGCCTGGGAAGAGTACTGACAAGGGGAATAAGAAGCAATGGCCAGTGGGTACAAAAATACAGTTAGATATAATGAATAATATCTAGTATTTGTTTGCCCAGTACGGCAACTATAGGTAAAAACAATTTATTGTATATTTTAAAAGAACTAAAATAGTAGATTTGGAATAATCCTACCACAAATAAATGGTAAATGCTTAAGGTGATGGACACTCCAATTACTCTGATTTGATCATTGCACACTATATGCCTGTATCCAGACATCACATGTACCACATAAATATGTACAACTACTATGTATCTATGATAATTAAAATCTTAAAAGTTAAAAAAGCTACACTTAAGTGTTTAGGGATAAAACATCAACTAATATGCAACTATCTAGTGATGTAATAAAATAGCTGTATGTGTGCATGTACACATATGTAATTATTATATGTACACAAGAGAGAGGAGAGAAACTAGTTAATAGTCAGACGGTAAAATAGAAAGGACATGGCTTTCTGAGATTGCATATATCACCTATTACCACATTTATTGTAGTGATTCTGGGGCCATGGTCCTCTTCAGCCCTTCTTAATTGTAAGAAAAGCTTCGTTTCTATTTAGGACCTGATTTTTTGTTTTTCCTGGAAGAAAACAATGATCAAAATACGTGCGTCTAAGCATTATAGTCTATGATTATATTACCTTTTATGTAAAACTTGAGGTGATTAATTGACATTTGAAATTCATTGGTAGAGTCACATAACAGATGTGCTTTCCTGTGCAGTTTTATGAAACTCACTCTTACGTGTGAGTTATAATAAACTAGAAAGCTGAGCATTCTATTAACAGTACCTTCTGAGCAGTGTTCAGACTCTAAATCCCATTAGCCCTGTTATCCCTCTACTTCACAGAGGACACTGTCTCCTGACACAATTTATGCTTCTGGATAAAGTACAGGCCTTTCACTAAATCTATTCAAAATAGTTCTAGTGCATTTTTGACAGAGTTTAGCTAATATTTGCTTTCTAAAAAAATCATATGATATGCTATATATTAGTGAAATTAGAAAATATTTCTGGGTAGGCTACCTCTAGAGGTGACTAATACTTACTGAAAGAACTTGACAATGAAGAACCACCACTAGACTCACTTTGAGTACTTGACACTGTTAGTCTATAAGACTATTATAAGGATTGAAAGAGATAATAAACATATGCCGCTCATATTACCTATTCTACACTAAAATTCAATAAATTTCAGATATTATTTCCTACTAATAATATTAAAGATATTTTCTACTTAATAAAAAAATGATATTTATTTTTAAAAGTCACAACAGTCCTGCCATCAAGTCAAACTTATAAATAAGATTCTTTATCAGTCAGGATTACCACGGTAAATAGGATTCCCCCGGATGGTTCAAAGGAAGGGAATACTTCCAGATTTACAGACAGGTTTAGGGAAAATAGTGATGAGATGAGGTGTCCAGAGAAAAGATATCTAGGAAACTGTGAGAAAACTATTGTAACAGCCAACCCTGTATTGTTAAGGGCAGAAAACAGTGTTGTAAGGATCTACTGAGAAGTGTACCTAACAATGCTGTAGCCCTGGAAGGAAACAACGAATCCCTGGCATACAGTACTAAAACAGGGAAAGAATGGGGAAGCAATGTCTGACCTTCCTTCTCCCATGACCTCAGATCTCCTGCCTGTAAGTAGCATTGTCTAAACACAACAGAAAGGCAGAGGACAATGGAGCTCAGGTGATGTAGCCTACAGGGCCCAGACTCCAGAACTTCCAGCAAGGCAAGGAGAGATGGGTAATGTAAGGAAATAAAAAAAATAAACTGTCCACATACTCTTATTGTCATATGCAAATTCTACAAAGTGTTTAAAAGATTCTAAACAGATGGCAAACTAAATAAACCATCCCCCAATATTATTTTGTTGTTTACCACTAATACAGATAGAGTAAAACCCGTATGACTGTAAGTCAATGTTGCGTACTGCATAGGTTACTTCAAGCCTCAACCCAAACTCTTAGGTAACTTCCATACCTGTAAATAATGTTTTTATGCACCAAGACTCTAAATTTCTATGACTGTATAAACATCTTCACTGGTGTGGACTTTTTTTTCCTTTAGTGTCTCGTTTTACAATGTCTGGATTACTCTGTTTACAACAAATGAGTTTTCATCTGACAGGTGATAAAAATAAAATGCTTCATTTGCTACCACACTAAAAGAAGCTGACAAAAGTTCTTTATTGTTATTTTATGTCACTGTTTCTTTATCAGGCATTTTTTTCCTTTCACTCTCAGTGTGATAGTAATCAACATGCCCTGGGAATATATTATGCTTTATGGTTATATTTTCTCAGAACTTAACCTATGGAAGTCAATATTTTATATAGATTTGTATAGGTTACAGAGAAATAAGTGATAGTGCATTTAGGGAAGGTACATTAACCACATATAGATAAAACATCTTACCAAATGGCATATCTATTCTGTACTGAATCTTGCTAACTGTATTTTTAAAGTGTATTTTAAACATCTTACTGTAACGTACCAGTTTGAATATAATTGAATGTTAGAAAAGGAAAGAGGAAAAAGAAAACATTTCAAAATTAAAAGGCTGGAAATATATTTTTTTCACTCTATGGAAGAAGATGAACTTTAGGAATATAACAAATCAGGTTTCTATCACTGAAAATGATCAAAATGGGCATTTGGAAAGTTGATTAATAAGCATATTGTAAATTTCCATGTGATAAAAATGAAACACTTTTAATACTTAAACTTTTGTTGTTGGTGCTAGTCCTGCAACTTTACTCTTATTTCCATCTATGGTTTGACTATTCTAGAATCTTTGCATCTGAATTTTTGAATCAGCTTTTGAAGTTGTTGAAAAAATTCTGCTGGGATTTTTTATGGGGATGTTGGAATATATAGATAAATGTGAGAAGAATTGATGTACTAACCTATATCAGGTTTTGTGAACTAAGAATGACATATATCTCACCAATTAGTTAGGTCTTAAGTTTCTTTTAGTAATGTTTAGACTATTTATAAGGTGATTACTTATATGGATAAGTTTCTATCTATCAACTTGCTATTGTTTTCTAATTATCCCATCTGTTCCTGGTTTCCCCTTTTTCTCTGCTGTTTCTGGATTCAATAATGCTTCTAATTGCCTTTTGATTTCCAGAAAGTTCATTAGCTATATCTCTTTGTTTTGTTAATCTTTGCTTTAGTGTTCATTGCATACATCTTTAATTTGTTATAGTTTTCCTCCAAAATATGATATTATTCCACTTCACTATAATACAAGAAAACTTTAAGATTTTATTTCAATTACCCTACTTCTAGTTCTCATGTTGTTTTTGTCATACAATAAGTATTTAATTATGTTACCTTTTTGTAATTACCTTGGGATGTTTAATTGGCATTTGAAATAGAGAAATCAGACTGAACATAATCAGACTTGCCTGCATGTGCATCAAATAATATTATATCACTGTTAATAACACTATATTGTTATTCTTTAAAGTTAATTGTTCATGAAAGGTATTTAATAAGAAGAAAAATCTCACATATTTAATTATGCTGTTACTGTTTCTAATATTCTTCCTTCCTTTAGGTATCTATCTGGTGTCATTTTGCTTCTGTGAGAGCCAGTCTCCAAGACTGTCCCATGATGTTTAAATGAGATGATATTTGGTGGGCCTTAATAAAGTGTGCATATATTTTTCACTTTGGAGACACATTAATCCTTAGGGGCCAAAGGGCAGACTGTGTTATTTAATCTCAAGAGGGCTCCGTTGATTCCCACATCCTGTAAGCACAACTTGGTGTACTCTCCTACCACTCTGTACCAGGGTTTCTCTGTGAGACCAATAACATACAGTAGAAGTGATGGATGGCATTTCCAAGAAGAGGTTATAAAATACTGTAGATTTCATAATGAGTTCTTTCTCTCTCTGTCTCTCTCTCTCTGTTTGTCCTGTAGGAAGTCAGATGACATATCATGAGGATATTGAGGCACCCTTTGGAGAAATCCTTTATGGCAGGGAATGGAAACCTATGACCAGCAGCCAACGGGGATTGAGATCTGTTAGCAATTAAGTGCATGACCACAGTAGCAGATTCTCAAACCCCAAACTCCAACCCCAGCTGACGACATGACTAAATATTTGTGAGTCTTTGTCCCAGAACCACCCCTGCTAATGCGTTTTTGGACTCTTGAATCTCAGAAAGTTTGTGAGATAAAAAATTCATGTAGTTTTAAGCTACTGTGTTTTGGGATAATGCGTTATGTATAAATAGAAATGCAATACACCTCTGCCTGAAGAACTTCCCTTAATATTTCTTTTAGTGCAGGTGTGCTAGTGATGAATACATTCAGCTTTTATATTTATGAAAAAATATTTCATTAAAATTTTGAAACTATACTTATCATTGATAAGTATAGACGTCTAGGTTAACAGAATTTTTTTTTCTTTGCAGTGTTTTAAAGATGATTTCTTCTTTTCTACATTGATTTTAATAAAAAGTCTGCTGTCACTCTTACCTTTGTTCTTTTGTATATAATATGCTTTTATTTTCCCCTCTAAATGCTTTAGTTATTTTGCTCTTACATGCTGAATTTGAAAAATTTAATTATTGTGGTAGGTACTTATAAGATGACCCAAATGATCTTCACTTCCTGATATTTAAGTGCTTTTGTAATCCCCCACCTTTAAAAGTTGTAGGTGGGACTTGTGACTTGCTTCTAATCAAATAAATATAAAAAATGTTATAAGATATCACTGTTGTGAATAGGTTACATAAGATAGTGACTTGTATCCTGTTTGCAGAATCTCTTTTGCCGGCTTTGATCAAGCAAGTTGACATGTTGGGGAGTCCTACCCAGCAAAGAACTGAGAGGGTCCTCCACCCAATAGCCAGAAAAGAATTAGGCCTCTCATATAAACACCCCTTTAGGAACTGAATCATGCAAACAATATATAAGTGAGTTTGGATCTGGACCCTTCCCCAATCAAGTCTTCAGATGAGACTAAAGCATCTGCTAACACTTTGATGGAAGCCTTGTGAGAGACACTGAATCAAAAGACCCACATAAGGTGGGCTCAGATTTCTGACCAACAGAAACTTTGAAATGCCAAATGTATATTGTTTTAAGCTACAAAGTTTTAGGGTAATTTGCTATCGAAAAATAATAGCTATTATAGTTACAATAGGCATTAATAAAACTTTCTTTAAAGTTCTTGGGCCTGGGTTATTATAGTTTTGGTGCCAATGGAATTATTGTTGTCAACAAGTTTGGAAAATCTCACCCATTACTTCTTCAGATATTTTTCTGTTCTCTGTTAGTATGTATAGTATTTTCCTATACAATGATTAATATACCTCTAATACCATCAAATGTAGTTTTTAAATCACAAATATTATAATATATGTATCTAGAAGCCTATTTTTGGACTTTTATTATATCTTCTATGTCTCCAATATTTTCCATGTTTCTACTTACTTTCTGAACTATGGAATACAGTTACAATAACTGCATTTTTTGGTGTGTCTGTGCTTGCCTGCTAATTCTAACATCTGTAAGTTCAGGGTTTGTTTTACTAACACATTTTCACTTCATTATGGAAATAGTTTTCTCTATTTTGTTACATGTCTGTTCATTGTTGATTCAATGCCAGAAATTAAAAATTTTACTGGGTTGGATGATGAATATTTTTGAACTTCTATAAATACACTTGAGCTTTGTACTGAGATGTCATTAAATTACTCCAAAGCAGCTTGATCTTTTCTGGTTTTGTTTTTAAAACATACTAGGCATTGCAATAGTAGGGTTTGGTCTAGAACCAATTATTCTCTACTTCTGAAGCAAAATTTTTCTGAATGTACTATCTGATGCTCAGTGAATCAAGAGGTTTTCCAGTCTGGTTGGTGGGAACAGGCAATATCCCCACTTTTATATGAGCACTGGGAAACTATTTTGTGTAATATATTCTGGGCTTTCTTTCCATGCTTTAAGTACTTACTTTGCCTATGTGTGCTAGACAGTATTCTCCTGAATACTTGATAAACCCATAGTGTCTTGGTCAGAAGTACAAGTCCCTAAATAGTATCTTTAAAAGTTGTATTTTTCAAGTGTTTCCTGCTAGAATATATCTTTCTAAATTCACATTGTGTTTTAATAGTTGCTTCTGATTTTAGGAAAAAGACTTTCATTATTTAAAAAAATTTTAGCTGCATATTTTTTTGCAGATGTTCTTTACCTTGATGAGCATTTATCTTTTCTTCCTAGTTTTTTGCTCATTTATATTATTAGTTGGTAATGTTGTATTATAGTGAGTGATTTTCTGCATCTTTTGAGATCATAAGGTCTTTGTCCTTTAGTCAATTAATATTGTAAATTACATTGGTTTTCAAATATTAAACAAATCTCACATTCCTATAATACATCCCACTTTTTCAAGTTGTATTATCATTTCCAATGATTCAACTTTCTAATATTTTGTTAAGAATTTTTGATATGCATGTTAATAAGAGATATTAGTTAATGATTTTCTCTTGGGCATGTTTGGAATTTTTTCAGCCTCACTGATCAAGTTGGAAAGTGTTTCCCTATAAATTTTAATAAGGATTTCACAGTGATGCCGTTATTTTATTTTCCATAATTTTGTATTCCTTTTACATTCAGTTGTCAATAGAAAATTCTAAAATTTGCTTTTTTTCCTTTTTAATTAATTGTTGGTTTTTGTTGTTGTTTATAAAGAGAACATAAGTCTCTTTGTCAGGGCCTTCATTAGGAAAAGCAGCCTAAAAGTTATTTATGTATATATTATTGCCTTTTTAATGAATTTTATGATTACCTGCATTTATAGTAAGTAGAAGTGGATTTTCCTTAATTAGTTTGATATAAAATTTCTCTGTGTTTCTGTACACTTAAGTATACATGTAAATTTAAAAATATTAAATAATGCAGATGGCATGAAGAAGAGACAAAATTTGTATGAGTGGCATATGAACGATAACAGTTTGAAAAACACTGCTTTATTACAGTGCATCCTTATACTATGTTTGCAAATTAAATATATATATCACAATTTTATTGATGAGGAAAATGAAAGAAAGATAAAGAACTTGTTTCAACTTCATACAGCAAGCAAGGAACAGACAGGAAGTAAATTCAACTCTTTCACTCCTTAGATTCTACCCTGTTAACTGATATGTTATTTATCCTTCAAGTTTTTTGCTGGAAAACTATTTTTTTCTTCTTCAGAAATAAATCACATCCATAGATTTATCATAGATATTGACCAGGTATTCCAGAACTGCTGTATTTGTGTCATGTAGAAGATGGTGAAAACCTCCTTGTTCTTAAGTTGTACTGAAGAATGTGCAACCGTAAAATGTTTGTGTTTACTTGATGAGCATGAAAATCTATCTAGATAGTATTCTGTACTTAAAAATATATGCAGTTGATCACTTATTTTTGCCACATAACTGATGGATGGATAAATACATATGAATTCTAAAATATCTATTTGAGGAAATTTTGAACACATTTTTGTTTTTATTCAAACCAAGCAATATGATCATTGACTAGTCTTAAATGATAGAGGCCTTTGAAATGACTCTTTTTGGAACAAGTTTGCTAACATATATTTTCCATGTTGGCAGAATTAAAACTAAATGTATAATAATTCTTTTACTAGCAGTAGAAGTATAAATTTGGAATATTTCAAATCAATACAGTTAATATGAAGGATATTTAAGATTTAACTTCTTTAACTTCTATTTGAAAAGTTATTACAGTTTTATGAATTTCATATTGTATATGTGCATAGTACTTCCATTTCAAGATACCTTGTAAAAAATATGGTAAGTCAAAAAAGCTATTAAAGCATAAATGTGGATTTCATCTCAGAGCAGATCAACTAATTATGTTTGGTTATACAGATACCTAAGAACAATTCTAAGCATCCCTGGAGGATGTGGCTTTTTTCTGTATATACATATTATAAATTTGTACTTAGATAAGAATATAGCATGCAAGTGAACCTCAGATATATCAAAAATTGTCAAGAATCCTTAAAGCATACTGGGTACTACTCATCAAAAGACCTTTTGATGTGGTTGAGAATATAATTTTTCATTATATCTTGTAGAAATTAAAAAACTGTCTTACAAATTTCTTTGATAACAAGAGTAGTTTTTAAGGTTTGTCTATCAGAAACAGCCAACATTATGTGTCTCTACATGGTAATTTTTCCTAACTCCAGTCATCTGTCATTCTTTAGCTATGATAATCTTTACAAGCAGACTCTGAATCACAGTTACCCTTAATTAACATGGCGTAGGCTGATCTGTCTTCCAACGACTAACAGTCTTTATATATAGATATAGACATACATATGCATATATATAGATATAAATTCTCTATTCCTACTGTGTTGAAGTAATCATTTACCTTTCCCATTGGAGAGTTTACAATTCTTTTGACTGGAGTGAATTGCCAAACTGGGGCCATTTACCATTTATTGCATAGAAAAATTTCTAATCAGATTATTTTGGCAATAACAAATTTTGCACCTGAAGTCTTGGAATCAAACTCCAATTTAAGGAAACTGCCAAATCACCATAAAAATTGAAGTCCCTGAAAACTGCAATTTAAAAGCCAGCATGGTAGATCAGAAGTTTATTACCTCAGCCTGTGAGGCAATCTGCCCATAAATACTTTGGTTTACATCCTGAAACCATTTTTTATTTTGACTTCTTACTCATTTTAAACCACTTATTAGAGCTGATGGGAAATATAATGAGATTGTAAAGTGAGGATATATTTGAAGACTATCCAAAAAAAATTCAAAAAAGTTCTGTTGCTTATTGAGAGGCAGCAGAATGCTTTTAACTCTCTAGGTCTGAAAAAATGCTATTATAGAAATATATTTAAAGCATATCATTTTTCTGTCATTCCATTGATATCAGAAATTTATTAGTTAACTCTTTTATAAGGACATATATTACTCAAGTATTTTGCAGGCCTTCTTTAGCAGCCTAGGTTATGATTTAGCCAGGAAGAAGTCTGGCCTGTGCTCAATCTGCTGCATGGTGGATCCTTCAAAGCTCATGTCAAATGGTCGGCTTTTGCTCTCAGGGCTACATCAGATACTGATGGAAAAGGTCACATGCAAGGCAACCTATAGGCCCAATAGGTTCTGGAGAGTTGAATTTTAGTTCATGGTTATGTCAATCAAGTGAGAGGAGGAAAATTTAAAAACATTAGTTTGGAGAAATGTAGCTACATAAAGAAGGAGACTGAATAATTGAAAATTTGGTAAGGACTAACAATTGGGGCAAGGTAACAAGATCTAGTATACTATTCAAGTTGGTATCAAAATTCCCTCTCCCCCAGAATGACGTGCTATAAATGATGCATAGTTTTCTACTGAAACATGAAATTTCTCTCTATAGTCACTATCCCATATGTAAATAAAAAAATCAAAGAAGTTATATTTTAAAGAAATTTTATTGCATATATTTAAATTGTACAGCATGATGTATCAATATATATGTAGTAAAATGGTTATTGTACTCAAGGAAATTAGCATATCCATCACCTTCCGTAGTTACTTTTATTGTGGTAAGAGTACCTAAAATCTCTTAGCAAATTTTCAGTAACAACATAAAATGGTTAACATTATATCTACATCCTACATTCATCCTACATAATTGCAAGTTGTACCCTTTAACCCACTTTGCCTCATTTCCTCCCCCCCCACCCCGCATCTAGTGACCACTGTTCTACTCTCCACTTCTGTATATCTAACTGTTTAAAATGCCACATTGGAGTGAAATCATGTAATGTTTTTCTTTCTGTGTCTGGCTTATTTCAATAAGTATAATTCTTGTTTTATATAAAATGATACTGGTTTTATCAGATTTGGCTTGGATTATTTACAGAAGTGTAACAATAATGGTAACTTATCATATTGTCCTTCTTTAGTTTACTGTGCTACAAGTTTTCACAAAGAATTTCAGATCAGACTTTTAAAAGCCTCCTGAGCCTCAGGGCCAAGTACTTACCACCAAATTTCACCTATTTTACCTATAAATTTGATTGAATTCCTCTCTTCTTGAAGTCCTCAAAGTATCTTAAGATTTCTGTCTCTATTAGGAAGTGGCCTTTTTAACTCACCTGTAAGGCTGTAAACACCTAAGTCTATCAACACTATAAGTCAGGTATCTGTCCAGGTTTTCTAAAAGAGCTTTGTAAGAATTGGCTCCATGGAGCCAAACTTCGTTACCTAAAAATGTCTAGTCATACCTAATTAAATGAGCATCATGGCTGGGCGTGTTGGCTCATGCCTGTAATCCTGGCACTTTGGGAGGCTGAGGTGGGAGGATCACTCAAGGTCAGGAGTTCAAGACTAGCCTGAGCAAGAGCAAGACCCTGTCTCTACCAAAAATAGAAAGAAATTAGTCAGACAACTAAAAATATATAGAAAAAATTAGCCAGGCATGGTGGCGCATGCCTGCAGTCCCAGCTACTTGGAAAGCTGAGGCAGGAGGATTGCTTGAGCCCAGGAGTTTGAGGTTGCTGTGAGCTAGGCTGATGCCA
The DNA here is from genome assembly GCA_963574885.1 of Lepilemur ruficaudatus. NCBI lineage: Eukaryota > Metazoa > Chordata > Mammalia > Primates > Lepilemuridae > Lepilemur > Lepilemur ruficaudatus. Next base: position 24,789 of record CAUYRT010072086.1, read on the forward strand.
TGGCACTGTAGCCCAGGCAACAGAGTGAGACTCAAAAAATAAAATAAAATAAAATAAAATAAAATAAAATAAAATAAAATAAAAATAAATGAGCATCATTGTCAAATATGGCATTTCAGGTGAGACTATCTAATGTATCAAGTCCTGGTAACAAGGAGGACAGATTCTTACTAAACCTGTATAAGAAACTGTAATGAGTTATCAAATTCTGGGGTGCTCAAGCAGGGACAAAAATACATGATTTACAAATGTTTAATTTCTGTTTATAATAACATAAAACAATAAATTTTCATAATTTATAGATAGCATTAGGAAAAAGAGAAAGAACTTATTCTCAATGGGTGTTCTGGAAATCCTAACTAAGTCTACTAGAATGGTCTCAAAGTTGTTTAAGTGATGACTTAGCTTACAGATGATGCACAGAAACCTGCACCCAAAAGTATATGGCATAGTCCTATTTCATGAAGCACCAAAATAGTCCTTCTTTCTTAAAAACAAAACACTCAGGCCTGCAATTGACTACAAGAGCTCTTAAGGAAGCATCAGAGTGAAATAGAGGCATACATTAAGAGGTATTTACTGCTAAACACATATGGAATGGTTGTCAGATGGACTTGTTCATCTTGGCTGAACTCCTCGCATGCCAAGGTACGGATCAGTTGGCTATTAGCTTCTCTAGGCTTGCCAAGGCTAAGGCATTCCTGACCACTTAATGGGAGATGCTAGACATGTGGAACTGAGCCAAGTCATCCAATCATCCTATTTAAGGCAGGAGATCCAAAGGAATGTGAGGGATAAAACTGAAGATGCAGGGATGAATGAAGCATTAATGCAATCAATCTATCACAAAGAGAATAAGATGGTTCAATATATATAAAGCAGTTATAAAACATCCTTATCTTTGATTTTATTTTATTGTATTGTATTCTTTTTAAAGACAGGTTCTCATTCTGTTCCCTGGGCTAGAGTACAGTGGCATGATAATAGCTCACTGCATCCTCAAAAATCTGGGCTGAAGTGATCCTCCTGCTTCAGCCTCCCAAGTAGCTAGTACTATGGGCGCATACTACCACACGTGGCTATTTTTTTTTTTTTAATTTTTTGTAGAGACAGGGTTTTACTATGTTGCCTAGACTGGTCTTGAACTCCTGGGTTCAGCCTCTCAAAGTGCTAGAATTATAGCCATCAGCCACTGTGCCTGGCCAAAATATCCTTGACTTTAAATAAATACACTGAGTAAAATTTATTCTTTCTTGAATTGGATGGGAAATATGAAATGCCCCGTAGTTTTCCTCATACTTATTTACCAACTATCTGCCGGTCACCTAAAGCTGTTCAATGTACTCAGGAGACTGCAAATGAATAATATCTATCCTCGGGTAGCATACAATCTTTATGGGTTGCAAATGCCTATAATGCAATGGTAACCTGTCGTGTGAGTGGCATAAAAATACTACGTGAGTTCAGAGAAGGAAGCAACCCAAGTTGAGTTGGAGATTGCAAAATGCTTCATTGCAGGTGACATGGTAGTTGAAGCTTGGCAGATAAGTATCATTTCAACAGGTAGAAATGACAGGGCTTAGCCATTGCAGAAAAAAAATGGTGTGAATAAATGAAGGCAATAAACTACAGGGCAAGTTTTGGAGAAAATCAATGACAATATGAAACTCTAGATGTAGGTGCAGGAGTTAAACAAGATCTGCACTGACTTTGTATAAACACTGAAATTTTTTTCATGAAATCTCTATGATTTTTACAAGTCCTCTGTATTTTTCTCATAAAATTTGAGGATGAATAAGAACACAATTTAGTTATTTCAAAGTTCTGACTGTTAAAATCCCTAAAAAAAAAATGTGAGTTTACAGTGTTTATTCCCTGGGTTTACCTTTTTATTTCAAATGTCAAACATATCATATACTATATCTGCATGACTATTTAAAAATATTGCCTGACCAAAATTTGCATTGTCAAGACTTAATTATTAATATTGAGACCATTTCTTCCACAATTATGAATTTGTTGACTGAAGTTGATAAATAGATAATAAATTGTGAAACATATAGTTTATATTTTGTTTCAGAGGAGTTGTGAACATTGGGTTGGTATTCAAAAAGTGACCATCCTAGTAAACCTGAGGACAGAATGAGATGCAGATTGAAAGTATGAATACTTTGGAAGAGAAGCTTGTTCTTGGTCTTGTGACACAAATATGCAAAGCCATGCGGTACAGCAATATCCCTGAAAGACCCTGGATATCAGCCAGGCTGTAAATATTCTTAGCCTTATAGCTTGAAATGCAACTCTCTTAAAATTATTTAATATATTGCTCTTTAAGACTCTCAGTCTTATTATTTTTGTGGCTTGTTTATATTTTTGCTGTTGTCATTTTATTTGAGTTTATTTATTTGTTTATTTTTAGAATTAAAGCCAATAAATGTCTTAACCAAGTCCTGGCAGATCTGTGAGATTGAAGGAAACGTTTCAGACAACCCAAAATTGACATTTAAAAATTTCTATGTAATGTGATGCATTGCATTTCTAAGAAAAAAAATTTGCTAGTTGCATTTTTGTTCTTTCTTATAAATAGATTAAATGACTATTAAAATATTATTTTAAATAGGTACATTACATTACTTTTTACTGAGAAGGGTAGAGTACTAATGGTAAAATAAGCAGTAGATATGGTCAGCTTATGTTAATTATTTGAATTGTTTTTATTAAATACAACAACTGCACTGGCCACTACTAATGCATGAGACTCAAATTTCACAGCTCAAAAATTGAGTCTGTCTGGAATTTGAGAAAGTGAGAAAAAGCATGAGGTACTTACCTAATTTTATTTTTCCACTGTAAGTTATTTTGATTCCATGACAACACTTTTTTTTTAAAGTAGGAAAAATCTTCAATGTTACTTCCTTCTTCAGTGACAGAGAACACAGGAAGAGCTAAATAAAGCAATGGAGTATTGTTTTTATTCCCCACCTCCTTCCTTACGCTAAACGTGTCCTTTGCTAGTGATCTTCTCGTTGTTGAGCACTGACTCAAACTTAAGGATTACTTTTCTTGCAAATTTATATGCATGAAAGTAACATCGGAGCAAAAATGGTAAACTAATTTTCAGTGAAAGATAGAAATTATCTGCTCTGAAGTGGAATCAAATACATTTTCAAAATTGTGAAGCTAAAACTGAATCTGAACTCTGACATGATTGTGCATATGATCTACTTGAATCTATTGTGATGTTTTTAATGGTATTCAAGTGAATTAAAGACAATAAAACAAAAAATTTGGATCCTATATTGTTTAATAATAAAAAAATTGCAGATAACACATATCCACGGAATTCACCTTTTTTTTATTTTTTATTTTTTTATTTTTCTTTTTTTTGAGACAGAGTCTTGCTCTCTTGCCTGGGCTAGAGTGAGTGTCATGGCATCAGCCTAGCTCACAGCAACCTTAAACTCCTGGGCTCAAGCGATCCTTCTGCCTCAGCCTCCCGAGTAGCTGGGACTACAGGCCTGTGCCACCATGCCCGGCTAACTTTTTTATATATTTTTAGTTGGCCAATTAATTTCTTTCTATTTTTGGTAGAGACGGGGTCTTGCTCTTGCTCAGGCTGGTTTCCGAACTCCTGACCTTGAGTGATCCACCCGACTCGGCCTTCCAAAGTGCCAGGATTACAGGCATGAGCCACCGCGCCTGGCCGGAATTCACCTTTAGATTAACAGGTATCTTAGATGATTCTAAGCAGAATTAGATTATCCTTAATCAAAAGGTTGGAAAATTCCTAAGATAGCTACTCACTGGGAGATGTACTGAGACAAAATATTGCTATCGTCTTCCTCACTCAACAAAACTGAAGAGAAAGTGAAAGGTACTTCATACCTAACTAGGTAACTGCTTTTCTGTAGTTCCGTCTTAACTCTAGAGTATGTAAATGTCATTATATCTTAAAATAAAAATTATGGCCGGGTGCTGTGGCTCACATCTATAATTCCAGCACTTAGGGAGGCTAAGGCTGAAGGATTGCTTAAGGCCAGGAGTTTGAGACCAGTCTAGGAAACACAGTGAGACACATTCTCTACCCATCCCCCACCTCACACACACCATAGCTGGGTGTCATGGAATGCACCTGCAGTCCTAGACACTCCAGAGGCTGTAGCAGGAGGATCTCATGAACCCAAAGGTCTGAGGCTACAGTGAGCTATGATTGTGCCATTGCACTCTTCCCTGGGTGACAGAGTGAAACCCTCTCTCAAGAAACAAAAACAAATAGCAAAGCAAAAAATAAAATAAAAATTATAACTAAATTATTTTTTTATTTTTATTTTTTTATATCAGAATATTACTGTGCATAAATGTTTTGGTTACATGGATTGCTTTTGTAATGCTTGAGACAAAGTTATAAGTATGCCCGTCACCCTCATAGTGTACATTGTACCCATTAGGTATGTTTTCACCCATCCTCCTCTTCCCCCTTCCCACCTGTTTGATTTCCTTTGAATTTTGCTTCCTACTGTGCACAGGAGTGCTGTTTTATTAGTTCCAATTTAATAGTGAGTACATGTGTTTTTTTTTTTCCCCCATTCTTGTAATACTGCACTTAGGAGAATGGTCTCCAGTTCCATCCAGATTGTTACAAAAGGTATTAATTCATTTTTTATGGCTGAGTAGTACTCCATGGTATACATATACCACATTTTATTAACCCACTCACAAATTGATGGGCACTTGGGTTGATTCCACATCTTTGTGATTTTTTGTGAATTGTGCTGCAATAAACATTTGAGAGTGTCTTTTTCATAAAATGACTTTTTTTTTCCTTTGAGTAAATTCCCAGTAGTGGGGTTGCTGGATGAAATGCTAGATCTATTAGTTCTTTGAGTAATCTCCATAGTATTTCCTAAAAAGGTTGTACTAGTTTGCAGTCTCACCAAGAACATGTAAGTGTTGCTTTCTCTCCGCATCCACTCAAGCATCTATTGTTTTGGGACTTTTTGATATAAGCCATTCTCACTGGGGTTAGGTGATATCTCATTGTGTTTTGATTTGCATTTCCCTGATGATTAGTGACATTGACCATTTTTCAGACTTTAAGCTATACTACAAGGCTATAGTAAACAAAATAGTGTGGTACTGGCACAAAAATAAAGACACAGACTTTATTTTTGGAGCAAAACAGAGAATTCAGATATAAAATTTTCCACATATTGCCATCTGATCTTTGACAAAGCAGACAATAATTTATATGGGGAAATTAATTCCTATTCAATAAATGGTGCTGGGAAAATTGGATAGCCACAGGTAGAAGATTGAAATGGGATCCACACCTCTCACCTCTCACTAAAATTAATTCCAGATAGATAACAGACTTAAGCCTAAGATGTAAAACCGTAAGAATTCTAGAAGAAAATGTTGGAAAACTCTTCTAGATATTGGTCTAGGCAAAAAATTTATGAAGAAGGCCCCAGCGGTGATCACAGCAACAACAAAAATGAATAAATGGGACTTAACTGAATTAAAATGTTTCTGCACAGCCAAGGAAATAATCAACAGAGCAAATAGACAACCTACAGAACGGGAGAAAATATTCACATGTTATACATCCAATAAAGGGCTAATAACCAGAATCTACAAAGAACTAAAGCAAACTAGCAAGAAAAAAATCAAAACTACACCATTAAAAAGTAGGCAAAAGACATGAACAGAAGCTTTTCAAAAGAAGATAGAAAAATAACCAATAAATATATACATTATTAAATATTTCTTTTCCAGTGATGCCTACATAGGAATCAGGTATTTTAAAAGGTAAAATTTGTAATTTTATAAAAGTACAAAATCTCTTAAAGTACAAAAGGAATGCGTACTTATATAATTTCTAACATATATAATTTCACATACTATGTTTTATTTCAGATTTTAGATTGTTCTAAACATTAACTGAAAGATAACCAGAATTAGAGAAGTGTAGGCCTTTCTGAGATATGTAAGTAAAGTGTTGTATTTATTTTACCACTAAATAGATTCCAGGACACAAGGTGCAACCAATATATTAAAATGAAATTAGGGTATCCACGATCATCTCAAGCATTTATCATTTCTTTGTGTTAGGAACATTCCAGTTCAACTCTTTTAGATATTTTAAAATATGCAATAGATTATCATTACCTATAGTCACCCTATGTTGCTATCAGATACTGGATCTTATTCCTTCTATCTCACTGTGTTTTTATACTGATTAACCATACCAACACACCCCACTACTCTTCCCAGCCTCCAGTAACAATAATTCTACTCTCTATATCCATGAGTTCAATGTATACAATTGAACAATAATATATGCATACTAAAATGTATGCATAATAATTACAAATAAAAAATGAAATAAAATAAAATCAGGTGAAAAGTACTAAAAGAAACATTTTGTTTGTTCTTTTATTAGGATACTATTTATGTATTTTAATCTGATCTGTTAGGATGACACAAATTACCCTGCAAAAGCACTTGTCCAGAGTGGACCCCAGAAATCTGTTTTAATAAGCCTTACTGGTGACTTACCTGCTAAAGTGTGAGAACCGTGGATATATAGGGGAAACTAATATTCCTTTAAATGCCCGTGCTGAATAACATAAATCTATAACTGCAGGTCCCAGTACAACCTTCAAGACAGATATTGTTCCTCTAATTTTAGAAGTAAAGGAACTGACGTTCGTCAATGTTAAATAATTTATGCACTGCTATTTCTATTTCAAGTACCAAGGATGCTCTGTCTATCACCAAAGATAGTTTTCTCTCTGTTGCATATAACTCTACCAAAGCCTGGCTGCTAGGCTCAGTTTTTACATAAGTACGTACTTCCCTGTTTTAGGCACTCTATCAAGGCGAGCTGTCAACATGGAAAAATAAATAAGATGTGCAGGGGCAGAGGTCTTCGCTCTTTGTTCACTGATTTCCCCATGATCTGACTGGTACCTTGAACATACTAGGTGCTCAATATAAATTTGCTGAATGACAAAAGAAAAGGAATGAGGAAAGAATCAGAAAGCATATTAGTAATTTTAAATGCATTATCTGAAATAATTTTTTTAACATACCTGCAGTATCATCATTAATATGGTACTTTCTAAAGACGGAGTGACTGTTACACTATATAAGTGATTATCCACTCATACACACATGCGCGCACACACACTTTTACAGAGTAATCAGGAAACATTGCATTTTGACTGGTTTATGTGACTAAAAAGTTCATGATTTTTATGTACCTTGTAATAAAGAATGCCAAGTACCCACTCTAGTTTAAGCAAATCCTGAGTTATTCATACATGCATGTAAAGAAGTTCACTTTATACTTACTTCACAGAGGGAGAAATTGAGGCAGAGAAAAGCTAAAAACAAACAAACAAAAAGAAACTTCAGCAAAAGCAGCAATGTAATAATTTATAACTCCTATGTTGTTAGTAAGATGTGTGTGAACCACTAGTGGAATATGGTGAAGCAAAGAAATCATCTAAATTGATTGAAGTCTAAAAAAATTTTATTAGTTTGCTTATAGCAGTTTTATAGTTTCAGGTCTTATATTTAAGTCTTTATTCCATTCTAACTTGATTTTAGCATATGGTAAGAGATAGGGGTCTAGTTTCATTCTTTTGCACATGGATATCCAGTTTTCCCAGCACCATTTATTGCAGCGACTATCCTTTCCCCAGTGTATGTTCTTGGTGCCTTCATTGGAAATGAGTTGGCTGTAAATGATTGGATTTATTTTTGGTTCTCTATTCTGTTCCATTTCTCTATGCATCTGTTTTTATGCCAATACTATTCTGTTTTGGTTACTATAGCTTTGGGGAAGAACTTCAGTACATTAACGTAGGCAAAAAAAAAAAATTTGGAATAGTATCTCAAAAGCGGTGTAAACCAAATAAAAAATTGATGAATAGAATTACATTAAGCTAAAATCTTCTGTCCAGCAAAGGAAACAATCAATAAATTGAAAAGACAGTGTATAGAATTGGAGAAAATATTTGTGAATTATCCATACTAAGAGGGATGAATAACGGAAATATACAAAGTCCTCAAACAACACAAATAATCCATTTAAAAATGGGTAAATGATTTGAGTGCACATTTCTCAAAAGAAGACCTACAAATAGCCAAAGGGTTTATAATAAAATGCTCAACATCACTAATCATTAGAGAAATGCAAATCAAAGCCACAATGAGATATTATCTCACCCCAGGTAAAAATGGCTATTATCAGAAAAAAAAAAAGATAACACATGCTAGGAATGTAGAGAAAGGGTAATCCTTGTACACTCTTGGTAGGAATGTTAATTAACATAGTAACTATGGAAAACAGTATGGAGGTTCCTAAATAAACTAAAAATTGAACAAAAATATGATTTAAAATTCCCACTATTGGGTATATGTCCAAAAGAAAGGAAATCAGTCCATCGAAGAGTTATCTGCATTCACATTTTTATTGCAGCGATATTCACAATAGCCAAAATATGCAAGGAACAAATAAAGAAAATGGAGTATATATACACAATGGAATATTATTCAATCACAAAAAGGAATGGAATCCTGTCATTTGCAGCAACAGGGATAGAACTAGGAGACATTGTGTTAAGTGCAATAAGCCAGGCACAGAAAGCAAATATTATATGTTCTCATTCACATGCGAGAGTTAAAAACATGATTTCACAGAAATCAGAATGTGAACAGAATGGTGGTTACTGAAGGCTGGGAATGTCTGGGGGAGGAGGGATAAAGAGGGATGGGTTAACGAATACAACAATGAGGTTAGATAGAAGGAATCAGTCATAGTGTTCAATAGCATAATAAGACAACTCTGGTTAATAATTTATGGTATATTTCAAAAAACTAGAGGAAAAGATTTGGAATATTCCCAACACAAAGAAATGATAAATATTTGAGATGATAAATATCCAAATACCCAGATTTGAACATTACACATTTTATACTTGAATCAAAATATCACATGTACCTCATAAATACATGCAGTTATTATGTATTCATAAACATTAAAAATAAGAAAAATAAGAAAACAAAAACATTTAATTTACAAATGAAATATCTTCTACAAAGATTCATTTTAATATTGGTTTTGCTTTAAGCATAAATATTGTCTACTCTTACATTAAATAGAACAATATAAGGCATGCAGATGGAAATATGTAATCATTAAAAGCATTATGATCTGCTTTGAATGATAATTTATCTATGGATAATTTTATATTTGGAATGACATTGACTATATACATTTAACCACTGTTGAGTAGTATTCCTCACGGAAGTACACAGCATTTATTATGTTAATGTGTATTAAGAGTCTCCAAGATACAATAATGCTCAGTAGAACTATTTTATCTTTCTATGAGAGCTGTATTACATCTTGCAGAAAAATAATATATCATATAATAACATTTTGTAAAAGTTGATCTGTGTTTAATGTCTGATTGCCATTCCCATATCTATATTTTTAATTTTCAAGATTATTCCCTTTGATGCTATTGTTGGAGGTAAGCACTAGTAAAACATTCTGAGCAGAACAGAAAACCAATAAAGATAGGAACATCAGTATAACTAAACCTTGAATACTGAAGTGATAACTGACATGCCAGGGATGCAATTGTAAAAAGAAAAAAAAAATCACTAACCCATACTTAAAACAATTGGTTTTCCTTTCTTTATAAGATGTGGTGATGGAAGGGATACATTCTCTGCTCCAGGGATGCAAATGTAGAAATTGGTAAAAATTCACTAACCCGTATTTACAGCAATTGATTTTTAAATTTCTTGCTTTCTTTATAAGATGTGGTAGTGGAGAGAACAAAGTATCTGCTCTCTACTTCTTTCTATTCCTGGAGGCTATAGGATATATGGAGAAAGTAATATGTTAGGTGGCAAGGTGGAGTTAAAAATAGCACCTTAATTCACTATTAATATTTCATCTAGGGCAGTGTCTCAACTGGTGGAGTTTTTAACCCTCAGGGGATTTTAGCAATGTCTGGAGACATTTTTCATTGTCATAACTGGAGAGGGTTGCTGCTGGTAATCTCATATACATTATCTGAAAGCTAGGGATATGGCTAAATATCCTATCATGTACAGGACAGTCTCCACACAAAGAATTATCCAACCCAAAATACCAATGCTGAGAAACCCTGATCTAGAGTTAAAATTTCAATCAACACAGTGTATAAAAGATAAAATGTTCAAATTCAATTAAAATTATATAATTATGGCCAGATTATCAGATCTTGATTGTAACTACAGTGGTTGGATCAGAAGTCTTACTCTGCTTGCATTGCTATAAAGGAATACCTTAGACTGGGTAATTTATAAAGGAAAGAGGGTTATTTGACTCATGGTTCTGCGAGCTGTATAAGAAGCCTGGCTCTGACATCTGTATCTAGAGAGGGCTTTAGGATACTTCCACTCAGGGTAGAAGGTAAAGAAAAGCTAGTGTGTGTAGAGATCACAGGATAAGAAAGAGAGAAAGCAAGAGATGGGGGATGGGGAAAGGGTTCCAGGCTTTTTTAAAGAGCCAGCTGTCAAAGGAACTAACAGAGACAATTCACCCACCCTCATCCCAGGGAAGGCATTAATCTATTCATGAGGGACCATCCCGGTTACTCAAACACCTTCCACTAAGCCTCACCTCTAATACTGGCAATCAGATTTCAACATGAGGTTTGGAGGGTCAAATGCCCAAATTACAGCAACGATATAGCAAGAAATAATGCATCAAAGAAATCTGGTGCTCTTGAACCTTGAAATCATAAAGGTGTCATAGGGGAAAGCTTGTGAAGTGCTCATATAACCCTTCACAATGAATTTTTAACCAATGAAATTGTGTCTAATGCCTGACTGCCAAGAAATGCCTACTGTGGAAAGCAAATCATTTTTTAGTTTGATGCTATGAAACATTTGAATTATACATATGTACTCCCAGTGCAAAAATTCCCATTAGCTTGAGATTATATTTATTCTTATTCAGTCTTTTCTGCCACACCATGTGCACATAACACAATATATATGGGTCATAAACGGAAAAATATATCATGATAACGCGTGGTAGTGTTAGTTCATATGTGATTTTTCTTTTTACACAAGGTAAGCCAGAATGGTAGGAGTAGAGGGGGAGAAAGCACACAAACCTACACTTGGCTGCTGGCACTGGCAGTGGGAATCCTTACAACTGATTCTGAGAAAATGAAAACCACACAGCAGCTCTTGAGACTCCCTGCCCAGAAGGGAACAGCTTTAGCCCTACCAGTCTCTTGGACCCCATCCTGCAACTCTCTCCACCCTAATGGCAGTCTCAACAGGCAAATGATTTCTCTTTCCTCTATGTGATCTCAGTATCTACTAGCACCGTAGCAATGATAGCAACATAAGCATTTCTACTCTATTGTTTTTGTTCACTTTAAATATTCATTATGACAATCTCCGCCCAAGCTGGATCGCCTGCTCAGGCAGCTCAAGTTAGCTCCTATGGCACAAACTAATGTTCTTGTTAATGCTATGAACATTTTTTTAGGGATACATGAATTGGATTATAGTTGAAATGACTATATTGCCAAAAAACAATTTTGATTTTATGCATCAGTTTTCTTAGTGCAATTATATTAAGAGGAGTTTGGAGACATATATGCATTCCATGTATCCTAATGAAATTATGTTTTGAGTATGCTAGTTTTAGATATACTTTCTTGACTGTGGTGAAATCATCAACAAAATGGTCCTTTGTCAACCTCTTGGAAGCTGGCCAATAGGTGACATACACTTCCTTTATCCCATAAATTCTAAAACCCCATTACAAAAGAATTTGAACTCATAAAGATGGTATGCTCCTCTAAGGAAAGAATAAGTATCATTTCGTAAATATGTCATGTTTCTATACAGTGACCAATACATTTTATTATTTTTCTTATTAGGAAATATTGTTTTGTTTTTACAGATTTAGCTATTATGAAATTACAGTTCTACCTGATATTGGTATAAATATCATCTTAATTTTAAGTGAGGAACAACTATGCCTAAACTGCTTCCACTAAGCTAGCTTTATAATCTAATATGAAAACATGAAAGTGAAAAAGAAGTTGACAAAGAAATAGAAGAAAAACATAGAGATAAACAAATAATGTATTTTGTTTAATAGCCCATTGTTAAAATAATTTTTCATTTCAATTTGAAATAAAAATATATTTAATCTTTGTTATTTATCACTCCATTCCAGTGCTTAATATCATGACTGTTGATATTTGTCTTGGAAAGAATATATATAACAGATCTTCAGTGCTTCTTTGAAGAAGTGGTCATTGGCTACAGTCTTAGGTTTTATCTCTTTCAGTTGTGACAGAGATTTAAGGATTTAATCATCATAGTTATTTTTTGTTCAAGATCTACTTTTGAGGCAAAGTTATAAAGAAAAATAAACCACTATATTAATTAGTGGTTTATTAACCAATGTTATGCTTTGGGAAGCATTTTTTCAGGGAGATTTAGATGTTAATTAATAATCATAATGGGTTGATACGACAGAAAACAAACGTGATATTATTAAAACAAAAATGTTGTATATAGTATTAAAATTTAATTTTGTAACCAAAAAATTCTTCTATTGTATTTTATATTAGTCATTTATGTTTTATAGAGTATGAGCCCGAGTTTCCTCAAGTCAAGTATAAAAAATCCTTCCATTAATTGATGTTTAATAGTTTCCTGTGGATTACTCCACAAATCTAAGCTAAGTCTGTGAAAATTATTCCCTAAACATTCAATAATTTAATCATACAGTCAGTCTTTGCTTCTCTAGAAGACTATTGAGAATTTTGAATGTTTCTTGTTGGAGAAAAAACTTTCTAAAATTGCTTTTATGTCATAGGACTTTTTGGATTTTTCAATGGGAAAAAAACATGCTTTATGTTCTGACTGCTTGAATCAAATTTGTTTTATTTAGACAATCATAATTGCTCCTAAATTGTTGAAATTTAGAATGGTATAATCTCTGATAATCTCAGCTCTTATAACTTTTAAAAACATAGTACCAAAATATAGAAATAACAGCACATTTAGTGAATAAAGATCCAGTAAATTGACTTTTTGAGCAATGACAAAATGAATTGATAGTCTTTGCAAAGCCAATATTATATTATATTTTATATATAAGTAAAAATGAGTTAAATTGTAGCATATTAATTTGTAATTAAAGTGTAATAGATTTTATATTTCTAGTATAAATAATAATTCAACCATGAAAAATATATATTCTATTTTTGTGTTAAAAATACTATTTCCAGTTTACTGTTGTATATTTTGAATATCACCACTGTCTAGAAATGGCTACATTCCGTGCTTTATGGATAGCTATGCTCATGAATTTACTTTTAAAGTCACAGTCAGCCATACTAAAAATCTGAATTTAAATGGTTATAAATAGAAACAGGAATGAATGTAAATCATCTTGATCCAAAATAAGGATGTTAACTAAAAGACAAGAGACAAGTAGAATGTTTCTGATTACTTTTGCTTCAGGCCATGATACAATAACAGGGACCAGGTTTACCTTCCTACCTTAAACAACTAGAAAACAAAACAAAATATACAAAACAAAAGTTTTCACACATTTAAAATAGACAGAAAAAGACTGATCATGGGAAGAGAGAAAAGGGATGAGGTGAGCTCTGAAATTGCATCAGCTCACTGCCTGCAGGCCGCTTCCAGTTCAGTACACAGAGTGAAAAAGACGAAATAGAACTTGCATTCATGCCAGATTAAGGAGGTGGCTCAGAGTTCATGAAGGTGAAGGCATTTAGAATTTGTGGAGAAGAGTATTGGAGAGAAAAGAACTGTGCAAAAAAATAGCTTTTGAAATCTTCAGAGAAGATTTGAGCCTTGAGCCTTTGAGCCCTTGAGCCTTTGTCAGAGTTCTAACCAGTTCATGCACCAGAGGAAACTTATCCAAGACCAGAAAATAGCCAGCAGACAGCAGTAGCCTAAATAATTTCCTGAGTTCAAACAGAGGAGGGAATAGCTCATGTTCCCATAGGTCCACATGGAAAGATCTCTAAATACATAAGACATTGGGAAGAATGTTCAGATGAGGATTACCTCAGTAGATGGGTTACTCTAAGGAGTAAAGCTTGGTCTGACGGTAGTCTAGCAAAGTTTAGAAACCCCGAAGAACACAAGCAAACAAAAACTCAAGCACCCTCTGGTTAAATTAACATCTGACATCTATGGCATATAATCAAAAATACATGGCATTGAAGAAATCAGAAAAATATGGCCCATAGAGAGGAGAAAAATCAATAAATGGTTCCAGAAAATGGAATTAGCAGACAATTCTGGGGAGATAATTCTCTTCTCCATGGAACCCTTACATTTGCCTAGGTCTTGTGAGTAAGGCATGCTGACTGCTCTTTTTTTCCTGTTTTAAAAAATGTTTGTATAGAGAATAGCCTTGGTGATAGAGATGTTTTCTCCTTTCAGAGTAAATGGTAGGTCTGCTTACAGCTTTAAAAGAAAGAGGTAGGCCGGGTGCGGTGGCTCACGCCTGTAATCCTAGCACTCTGGGAGGCCGAGGCGGGTGGATAGCTCAAGGTCAGGAGTTCAAGACCAGCCTGAGTAAGAGCGAGACCCCGTCTCTACTATAAAATAGAAAGAAATTAATT
>CAUYRT010072088.1:0-15566 GCA_963574885.1 Lepilemur ruficaudatus
CATGCCTGTAGTCCCAGCCACTTGGGAGGCTGAGGCAGAAGGATTGCTTGAGCCCAGGAGTTTGAGGTTGCTGTGAGCTAAGCTGACGCCAGGGCACTCACTCTAGCCCGGGCAACAGAGTAAGACTCTGTCTCAAAAAAAAAAAAATAAAAAAAAAAAAAAATAAAAAATATATATATTAAATATGTCAGAAGAGAAATAGGATAAATTTGGGTGATGATGTCATTTAATGAAATATTTTAAAATTCATTTACTATTGTTACAGTGCTATCTTAACATGGAAACAATTTTTAAAATACTCCAAGTCAGATGAAAATCAAATTTAGAATATGCAATGAGTTACACACATCCTGGCTCATAGAAATGGAAATTTTTTCAATAGTTTCCATTACTGGTAGGTATTTCCGTATAACACACGGAATGATGTCACACTTTATAACAGTACTAGTGTATTAACAGGAATTTATACTGGTACTGCTTTTTTTTTTCTTTTCTTTTTTTTTTTGTAGAGACGGGGTCCCGCTATGTTACCCTGGCTGGTCTTGAAACTCCTGGGCTCAAGCAATCCTCCCACTTCAGCCTCCCAAAGTGCTGAGATTACAGGCGTGAGTCACTGCACCCAGCTTTTGGTGCTGCTGTTGTTAAAGACCAGTCAAGTGCAGTAGTGAGAAGGGAGGAAAGAGAGAAAAAAGGCATTCAATCTGTTACTGACTGAACTGTCAGTTGAGAGAACTCACTACCTTCAGACCAGCCTGCTTTTGACTGAACAGTGACAGAGAAGGTGTGATGAGAGCTGTTTCCTTACTCATGCTGACTACGCAACACCAAGGCTCTACTTTCAAGCTACTCTATAAACCCCAAAGATAGGGTAACCATAAATCTCACTGTCTAATCCAAGACACTTGAGAGCAAAATATTTATTGCTGTTAGTAATTACGCTGAAGTAACAGACATAAAACCAGACTGTCCTCAGAAAACTGGACAGGACTGCCTAATATGAGGCAGATATTACTACTATATTACAACAAGGATGATGATGATGCTGGCAGCCAACACTTATGAGCACTAACCAGGTGCCAGCCTAAGCACTTGACATGTACTAACATCTATCCTATATCAACTGGGATAGATACTACAAGGTACACACTCTTATTTTATAGATGAGGAAAAGGAGTGTAGAGAGGTTAAGTGGTTTGTCTAAGGTCATCCAGCTGGTAAGTAGTGGACCCAGGGATGGAACCAGGACAGGCTGTCGCCCAAGCTGCTTTATGGTGTTATCCTGCCCGAAGTATTGTTTTCAGGGGTCCTCCACCCCCACACACTGTATATACTTACTACATTTATACCAAATTAAAATTGTTCAATCAATGAAACCCTGTTGAGTATTTTTCTCCTTTTCCTCCCTCCCAAAGCAGCGATGCCCTGGAAGATGTTTTTTTTTTAATTTAGAAATTCTAAAATTGAGAAGTACATCTTCAAAATACCAAAAAAACCTTCCTGACAGGAGCAGCAGCAGATGGAATCAGGCAGTTCATCTAAAGTTGCTAGGAATACTGTCTTTCCCACTGGCTGACAGCATTGGTCCCCAAATACCAATATATATGCTTTTTTCATTTCCCTACTTCCTATTCAAGTGAAGTGCCCAGGGCCTGGTCACTTGTCTTTATCTACATCACTTGGTAATCTCCAACATTTACATGCTCACGAATCCCATTTCCATCTCCAGTCCTGCCCTCTCTCATACTTCACATGTCTCTATCTATTCAAAATCTCTATTTGCATATATAAAAAAAGTATGTTCAAAACTGAATTCCTTAGCTTAGCTTCCAAATATTTGAAGAATCAGGACTCCAACCTCTGGCTTTATCTCTCTACATTCTCTGCCATGGTTACTTCATCTACTCCTGTCTAAAAACCTAATATTCACTCACCTCCATGACCGACTTTTTAAAATAAATATTCATGATAAACCCACAAACACATACACAAGTACTTGTATATGTGTAGAGCCTTCCTAGGATAAATAAGAAACTGTACTTTTCATTATAAGCTTATACCTTTTGATTTTTATGCTCTGTGAAGATGACCTATTCAGAAATTAATAAAATGGAAGAAGCAACTAGTTGAGGGCAAATTGACACCTAATGGGTACAGTGTGTGAAGTCTGCGGGTTGGGCATGCTTGGAGCTCTGACTTGGGTGGTGTAAAGGCAATATATGCAACCAAAGCATTTGTATGCCTGTATTATTCTGAAATAAAAATAATTAATTTTTAAAAATAATGTTATGCCTTTTGAAGGGGAAGTAGGAACAAATTGGGAAATATGAGTGAGGTGACTCATAGAGTCACCTTAGATTTCACTCTATACTTTGTGCATTACCATTTTGAAATATTAAAAAAGAAAACTAAAGAAAATTATTCAGGTCCATAAAAAGTCATCCTGTGAATAACTTAAAATACAGAAATTTTTTAAAGCTCTAATTCCCTCAAAAAACATTGTTTTATCTTGTCAGCAAGAGTCATTTAAAAAGAAATTCATAAGCACTTCATCAACCTTTTCACTTGACAAGCAGGTGTGAGGTTAACAAAGTATATTATAGTCACTCATGTTTGAAATAAAGATAGTATACTCCTGGAGTAGAGGGAGGCAATTAGGGATCATGGGTCCTAATCAAATGACTGGTGTCCTTATAAAAAGGGGAAATTTAGACATAGGGCAGATATACATAGAGGGAAGAGATATGGAAAAAACGGCCATTTACATCAAGGACAGAGGCCTGGAACACATCCTTCCCTTACAGCCCTCAGAAGGAACCAACCCTGCCAACACCGTGATTTTTGGACATCTAGCCTCCAGAACAGTGAGACTAAATTTCTGTTGATTAAGCCACTTCGTTTATGGCAATTTGTTATGGCAGCCCCTGCAAACTAATACAATCACACATAGAAATTACTTGGAAATGACTGGTCATTGCAGAAGAACAGTCATTTAAAAAGACTTGAAAATAACTGATGTAATACTCCAGGTTTTTTTGAAAACTGAAATCTTGTGAGAAATGGTGTTTTAGGTATCAAAGTAGGTCTCCCTAAATTCTAATATCAAAAAATACCGTTAGTATACCAAAATTAGGCAAAAAATTTTAAGCATGTTTTTTTAGCCACACTAAGTGTAGTCACATATGTCTGCAAGTTTGTGAAGCCCAAGAAAAAATATTTTAACATTAGGGACTTAGCATGGAAATGAGTCATCTGCACAGGGTTTCTTAACATTATTTGGAGGTTCCCAGAGTTGGTTAATTTTTGAAACAATCTGGGAGAGAAAAGAGAGTCACTGACTTCACCCTAGACCCACTCAGTTGGAATCTCTAAGAAGGGTTTTAGGGAGGCCAAGGCAGGATCACTTAAGGCCAGGAGTTCAAGACTAGCCTGGGTAACATAAACAGACCTTGGCTGTACAAAAAAAAGAAATTTTAATTAGCAGGCATGGTGGTGTGAGCATATCCTCCCAGCTACTCGGGAGGCTAAGGCAGGAGGATCACTTGAGCCCAGGAGTTCGAGGTTGCCGTGAGCTATGATTGTGATTGTGATTGTGACACTGCACGGCAGCCAGGGTGACAAGTTAACTTTCTCAGCCAAGTGCCACCTTTCCCTCACTACACATACTCACCACCCTTTTCCACATGACTTCTGCCTTCAGATTCCTAAAGGAGGTATAAAAAGCATGTGAAGCAAAGAGAATGCAAAATGCTTTATGCCATAAAAGACCTGTATTGGCAATGGGGAGGGCCCAGAACTACCCCTAATTTAGCTATCTGAGTTGTGAATCAAGAAAAATAACTCAAAGGAGATATTTGGAGGGCAAACATGCATTGGGCAGGTAAATAAGGAGGGGCCCCTTCCTTGGCTAAGGAAGTTGCATGTTCACAAAGAGATGAAACCATAGCCCCTTAGGTGTCTAGCATGGCTATCACATAAAGGTATATCTGGAGATGTGGAGAAAATAAACGATAGAGAAATATAATGGACCATGAGAAGCCTTTATGTCATGGTAAGATGGTCTGGTTTTTAATATGATCATATTTACATTTTAAGACAATTGATCCACTAAGACTGGGTAGCATGACTTAGGGAAGGACAAGCCAAAATCCTAATAGCTTCTAATACTTTCTTGGGGACTGATCATATCAAACTTTGTAATTTTCTCTATTTTCTCCCACCTCCTCTCATTTTCCATTAGAGAGAGAATTTCCACAGTTCAGCAGGAAAGGAGAAATAAACTGAGCAAGAACCTAGTCCTTGGTTACTAGACTGAATTTTATTTCTCGGTTCTTCATTAGCTCTAGAAATTCTTCTTTAAATAGCCACCATCGAGGAGAAACCTAATAGCTTATTTTTGTGCAATTACTTTAAGGCAACAACATTTTTCCCCTATAAATATTTAGTGAAATTTAAAAAATCATATGAGTGACAAACAACAAAGTATGTTTGATTTATATTTTGGACATACCAGCAAAAAAAAAAACTGAGCTTAGTTTCTAGGTCTAGACTTCCTGATATTTTCACTGTTACCATTATTGCATCTTTAAATTACATTCGATTATACCCTAAACTATGCCATACTGACAAACTACTTCATACTCAATATTGTGTCAATGTAATCAGCTTTGCCATTTGTTATTTAATTAGCCAGAAACAGTATCTGGCCATTAGAGCTACAAGATTAAAATATGGTCTAAATTAAAGGTATTAAACTATTCTCAGTTTCCCATATATTTTATGATAATCTCAATTCTTTGAAAGTCTGTGTATCATTATTAGCATCCCAGATATCAGGGATAAGTACAAAGATGTTTCAAGATTATAGCAATTTTCTTTAAAATTTTCCAATGTCCCCTGTGAAGTAGGTATTTTTATACCCATTTTAAACACTAGGAAACTGAAGCAAAGTGAAGCAACTAGTAATATTAATAAGTGGTATTCAAACACACCTGACTCTAAATCCTGTGCTGTTCATGTTTAATCCCGAGTAGAAAATTCACATTAATATAACTCAGTGGTTCTCAAATAGAGGTGATTTGCTTCCCACTCCCGGGAGACATTTAGCAATGTTTGGAGACATTTTTTATTGTCACAACTTTGGTGGTGGAGGGAGGGGGGCATCTAGTTGGTAGGGGCCAGGCGTGATGCTAAATATCCTACAATGTATAGCACATTCCTGTTGGGCTGTTGGACAAAGTTGTAGCCTTAAATGTTAATAGTGTCAAGGCTGAGAAACCCTAGTATAAACAAAATATTCCTCAACATGTCTTCTTACAGAAGCATTAATACCCTATTCCTGGTTTTTCATGAAATCAACATTTACAGTCAATGAAAATAAACCGTAACAAGATGTTGCTATGGTCTGAATGTTTGTGTCTCTAATTCATATGTTGAAATCTTAATACCCAATGTGATAGTATTAAGAGGTGGGGTCCGTTTGGGAAGTGATCAAGTCATGAGAGCTCCACCTTCAAGCATGAGATTAGTGCCCTTATTTGAAAAAAGGTTCAAGCAAGCTCTCTTGCCCCCTTCTACTATGTGAGGACACAGCAAGAGGCATCATCTTTGAAGCAGAGGGCAAGCCTTTGCTAGACACCGAATCTGACAATGCCTTGATCCTCCAGTCTAAGATATTTTGTTACAGCAGCAGGAACAGACTAAGACAGATGAGTATTTAATATATTCAAGTATGGACATTTTTAATGCATCTGAAAAACTTAGAGTTTATACTACAAATTGGGAAATGATCAGAGAACTTTATAGAGGTTTGAACCCCAATTATTATACCATGTCCTATAAATACACAGGACTGGGGAAATATATGTTTGACTTGTTTTCATTGTTGTATGACTGCTGAGATCTTTATTCCTTCTGCTTAAAGGATGCACAAGGGGAAAAAGGAAACCTTGATGCAGGAAAGCAGGGAGGAATAATATATTGAAGCTTTAGTAGATATTTTTTAAAAGGCATAATAAAGCCACACCATGAGGCGGAGAACTGCTTTCAGGATTTTATTTCAAAAGTACACAAGATCACAAAACTAGAGCAAGTTGTTTTTTTAAACAAATTTTGTTCTTACAAATTTCAAAATCTGCACCATTGGATATGTAAGCCCAAAATTTTAAATACAAAATCTGAAACTGACACTATCCATTCTCTACTTTTGCACATGTGATGTGTCAAAATTTTTTTCTCAGTAGTACAAGTGTATTTATCACTAAAATTCACAGGGACAAGAATAAGTGAATTAATGAATTGCGGTTCTCTTAACACTTATGTCACTAAGTAAGTTAGCAGAAAACACAAACGTCTTTGATGGAACTTTTTGTGTCCATAACCAAAACCAAACCCAACTGATACTCATTATAATTGCAAAATAGGATATAAATTTTATAAAACTTGATTTTAATAAGAGGCTAGTGTTACCATCTATAGGTGATTAGCCTTCTCCAAAGAGAAATAAACAGAACCCCAATTCATGAATTTATTATTCTTCCCTGCTTCTATGACATTTTTAAAAGGAAATTTGTGCTCAGTTATTAACTATTTTAGTGTCAAAATAGGTAAATGAGTAAGAAATCCTATTGCAGAACATGTTGTCTTTATTGCTGAAATATCCAAAGGCATTTGAAATATTAAAACTTGCCCAGAACATTTACACTACTGAACACAAGAATGTTATAAAGATATATGTACATATATATAATATATAATGTCACAAGCCACTAAAAAGTTAAAATTGTGCCAACATTTTCTATAAACTACTTATGTGACACATCAAAGCATTAACCACATAAAATATGGACTTTTTCTGTTCACACTGGAATAAGGCATCTGAAAGCCCTAAACACTGTTGAAGCAAAAATAAGAAAAAAAAAAAAATCTAAACATTCACATAACTTCAAATATACATGCTGCACGCACAGAAAAGACACTGAGAATAGTTATTTTAAGAAGCTACACATTACAGAATTTGACAGTCAACTTCATGCAATGAGTTCTTTTTATACTTAATCAAAATGTTTACTTGCCCCTTTATTTGCTCCAAATTTCTAGGACTCAAACTTCAATTAAAAAAAAATTTTAATCAGATATTTCTTTTTACCACAATTTTTATGGATAATGATTTGGGATTTTTCAATTAACCTCCCCCTAAGACACACTCAGACTGTGTTTCTATTGTAACAAGTCCATGGCAGATAGCTCAAATTTAAAGGAAGTTCTTTGTCCAGGATAACTGATCAGTGTAATAAATAAGAGACTTTTTTAGGGAATGGGGGGCTTTCTAACAGGGAAATAATATTAGTTAATATTGCTAATAAGAAAAAGAACATCTATAAACTACTCCGTATTCAGAGTACAGAATCGTTTCTCTCCAAATTACCTTGTGTAACTTAAAGAGACGGTATTGAGCCTCTCAGGTATAAGGCAGAATCAAACGGTTCTGCTTTGAAGATGCAGTACTGGCCTTGACTGATGTTACTTGGCTCCCTAACTGAAATGGTTTAATAATTTTTTGTTGAACTACTTGATGATTACCAATAGTAATTCTAGAACAAATACTTGATCTCTTTTTCAACAGGAATTATCAGTGAGGATTATTTGTAAGTTATCAGTACTATCTGAGCAACAGAAACTTACAGTGGGAGGAGCTGGAGACATAAGCTTAAAACTAAATCGTATCCTCTAAATTTAATCACACCCAGTAGGTCTCTTCAGGTTACACAAGTGATTTTTACAAGCTTGTTTCTCAGACTGTAGTTGGTAGGGATGTTAACTGAAAGCCTTTCTGAAAAATTTTGATTTACTTACAGCAAAATCCTAGGTAAATATGAAGTGTAAAGGAATGAAAGTATTTTACACATCCACTTTCTGTGGCAATCTCTACTTAGATTGACAGCATAATCTTCACTGTATGAACATCAGGAATAGGAAGGACCAATACTTTATTATTAAAGCTTGTGTTCTGTTTATTACAATATTTTATAAATAGATTTTATTCATATAAAATAGGCCAAACATTTGGCAATCAAAAATAGCTACTGTTATAAAACCAGAAACACAGTCAAAGAGTGTTGGGGATGTTGACATTTTTAAATCGTTATGAATAACACAACCGTTTAAGTTACATCCACGAAGAACAGAGAAGAGGCGGCAAGTTTGAAAATACGAGGATAGAAAGGTGTCACAGTGATTGTGTTTTTAGTAACAGTACCTTCACCTCTAAGCACCTTTCAAGTAGGTGACAGCAGCTCATAGGCACCAGAAATTCATGATAGAAATTAAATTACCCAAAAGGCACAGATGAAAATGTTAACACAAGTATAAAAGTAATTTTATGTAAGGTTAAAAACCTATTTTAAAAATGCTTCCAAATATGTAAAACTATACACTAATCCATTACACAGACATTCAGCTTAAGTTTACCATTAAAAAGTATACACAATACTCTGCCTAATCGTAAATACATGCCAACATTAATTTATAATGTAGCATTTACCACCACAGCACCCAAATAGTTTAACAGAAACCAACTCCCTACTAAAATCTAGGGAAAAGGTTTTAGAGCTAGTGAAATAATTTACTGTAGACCTTATTTACTATAAAGAAACTATTGACTCATTCTCCTTATCCACATTCCCTCACAATCTTAAGGGAAGTAACAATAAATCCACTTTCTTCCAAAACAATATTTAACACATTTGGCAGGTAGGAGTATTCCCTTTACTCCTTTTTCTTTTTTTTTTTAAAGAATAAATCACTTTCAGAAAACTAAGACTCAAACTTTTTCAAAGCTCAACTTCATTTGCTGGAACTGCACAAAGACATGTTTGGCCACACCACAACTGTAGATCCCCCCAAGTCTGGAAGACAGAATTGGCAGAGGACACTCACTTGCTTAAAATGTATCTGATCATTCTGAGTCTATCAAGAAAATATCCTCCAGGAACTGCATTCAAGCGGGTAAATTTAGGATTACATGTTTCTAGAACATATAATATATAACACTGTCCAAAAAAAACAAAATGACCAAAAAAAAAAAAAAAGACCACTGTACCAGAAAAAAATCTTAATTAAAATTTAGAATCAAAAATTAGAACATTTCAATATATAATTGCCAAATAATCAATGAGTTGTAATATTTTACTAATAAAATACCATCTACAGTGGAGAGCTAGTGTTTAGTTGGGGACTATGAAATACTACATCCTTGATCTGGCCGGTCACTATCTGGAAGACCACCACAGACCTCAAGGCATGAGATTATTAGCCGACAAAATCTATCCTCACAATTGCACCATTAGTGTCATATCTATAAGTAGCTGACAGCACATGTTCTAACTCAGTCTGACAGATACTCCTTTACTTTAGCATGTTAAGAGCTTACTATGTCCCTGTTTCGTGTAGCAGTCTATCAACAAAAGCTTTAAGAAATCATTTTATAGAGAAAGTGTATGAATGATTTAAAAATAATACTAGTAATTTCTAAAACATAGTGTTTTCTAAGTTAATAGAGATATTCCAAACACATTTAGAGTTTTCAAAGAAGCTATGAACACAAGTACAAACATACGTTAAGTAATTCTGCCATTTACTAATTTGGAGGTGACTGTTGGGCCATAAATAAATGATATATACATCCTAAAAATGGTAGAAATTATAAAGTACCACTTTCACATGATTCAAGTATCAACTTGGTATGCATGTCAGTTCACCGGTTTCTTCAGCTATGATTTGATGTTCAAAGTGCTACATCTTAACGTATGTATTGTTATTCAGAAACTGTGAAAATCAACTCTAAAACCCAGCTTGCTTTTTCAGATGAATTTGTCTTTACTAATTTCAATGCCTTTACTGTTTCAATATAACCAAACAAAATTGTTTTGAAGTATATTTCTCAAAGTTTCTGATCAACTTCTTTTTGACATATTTTGAGGTTAGTAACAAGATTTAGACCAGAATACGTTTTCAGTATCAAGAGGAAAGGAAACATGGAGAGCATAGATGAGAGGTACGGAGTATCTATACTATAGACCCATCCTTGCTCTGTGCTGGAATCATCACAGGAACCGCTCCCATTCGACTTAGATTAGGGGCAGCTACCTTTGCAGGTGGGAGAGTCGGACTCTGAGGAGCATGTTCGAAGTCTTCACTCGGTACTTGGTTATACTGAGTCTTGGGATATCCTTCCATGTTGGAAGGAGACATCGATCCCAGGGATGAATGATTGCTGCCTATGTAGCTTCTGGCAGTGGATGTACGGCTCTTTGGAGGAGGCACATCTTCCCTGAAAAGCAAAGTCCCCAGTACAAGTTAAAAGAATAAGTTTCTAGAACCCTACAATTACATAAGCTATGAACCATGGGTAAGGGCCTCTATTTTAGCTAAGCATATAAAAGCATGTATGTATGTCACCAAAAAAGCAAGCAGAACAAAACATGTCACGAATTGCATCTGTCCTCAATTTATCATTTTGATTTAAAAGTATATACGTTTGTACTTAATGAAATATGGTATTTACACAAAGGTATATGGTTGTATAATGTTATCTTACGAGGAATAAACTTCAGTATCATATTCTAGTATCATTAATCAAGATAATCTAGTTACAGTCATGTAACATTTTATAGCTGCTAAAATACTAACATCTCCAGATATATTTCTATCTCCCCCCAAAAAGGAATTCCTTTTTGCTATGAAAGTTATCTAAAACCTTAGATGAAAATCTTGCAGATTTAAATTTGTAAAAACTGGGAATTTAGGCATAAGAATTTTCACACCAAGCACTGACAAAGACTATACAGTTGGCTCTCCATATCTCTGGGTTCCACATCTGTGAATTCAACAAACCGGGGATTATAAATACTTTAAAAAATTCATCTAGGCTGGGTGCGGTGGCTAACGCCTGTAATCCTAACACTCTGGAAGGCTAAGATGGGCAGATCATTTGATTTCAGGAGTTCGAGACCAGCCTGAGTAAGAGCGAGACTCCGTCTCTACTAAAAAAAAATAGAAAGAAATTAGCTGGACATAGAAAACTAAAAATACATAGAAAAAATGAGGTGGGCATGGTGGCATATGCCTGTATTCCCAGCTACTCAGGAGGCTGAGGCAGTAGGATTGCTTGAGCCCAGGAGTTTGAGGTTGCTGCGAGCTAGGCTGATGCCACGACACTCTAGCCTGGGCAAGTGAGTGAGACTCTGTCTCAAAAAAAAAAAAAAAAAAATTCATCTGTACTGAACATGTACAGATATTTTTTTCTTATCCTTATTCCCTAAACAATACAATAACCATTTATACAGCATTTATATTACGTTAGGTATTATAGGTAATCTAGAGATGATTTAAAGTATGCAGGAGGATGCATGTAGGTCATACACATATAGTATACCACTTCATACCAGGGACTTCAGCATCCTCAGATTTTGGTATCCGCAAAATATCCTGGGACCAATCCTCAGCAGATACCGAGGGACAACTATATGCCTGAGTTACCTTTGGTACATTTAAGAAACACAGGCATACTACGTTTTACTGTGTCTTGCTTTACTGCACTTTGCAGATATTGTTTTTTTAACAAATTGATGGTTTCTGGCAATCCTGTGTTGAGCAAATCTAGCCATGCCATTTTTCCAACAGCATGTGCTCACTTCATACCTCTATGTCACATTTTGGTAATTCTCATAATAGTTCAAACTTTTTCATTATTATTATATCTGTTATGGTAATCTGTGATCTTTGATATTACTATTTTAATTGTTCCAGGGTGTCATGAACCATGCCCACATAAAACAGCAAACTTAACAAATGTTGTGTGTGTTCTGGCCATTCCCCCCCTCTCTCCCTCTCCTCCAGCCTCACTATTCCCTGAGACACAATAATATTGAAACTAGTCCACTTAGTAACCCTACAATGGCCTCTAAATGTTCAAGTGAAAGGAACCACAGTAGCACATCTGTCACTTAAATCAAAAGCTAGAAATGATTAAGCTTACTGAGGAAGGCATGCTGACAACCAAGATAGGATGAAAGCTAAGCTTCTTGCCCAGCCAAGTGGTGAATGCAAAGGAAAAGTTCTTGAAGGAAATTTAAAGTGCTACCCCCGTGAACACATGGATGATGGATGTGGTGGAAATAGCAGGAGAACTATTATATTACAGAAGCGATGCCTGAAGATATGACTGAATTGCTGCAACCTCATGATAAAACTTGAATGGAATCCTATCTGTTCTGGTGGGGAAAAAAAAAAACACTTGAATGGATAAGAGTTGCTTCTTATGGATAACCAAAGGAAGCAAGTTCTTTGAGATGGAATCCATTCCTGGTGAAGTTGCTGTGAACATTGTTAAAATGACAACAAAAGATTTAGAATATTCCATAAATTTACTTGATAAAGCAGCAGCAGGGTTTGAGGACTGACTCCAAATCTGAAAGTAGTTCTACTGGGGTAAAATGCTATCACACAGCATCACATGCTACAGAGAAACCTTTCATGAGAAAAAAAGAGTCAACAGATGTGGGAAACTTCACTGTTGTCTTATTTTAAGAAACTGCCACAGCCACCAAACCTTCAGCAAACACTACCCTACCTAATCAGTCAGCATCCATCAACATCGAGGCAAGACCCTCCAACAGCAAAAGATTACAATTCACTGAAGGCTCAGATGATCATTAGCATTTTTTAGCAATAAAGTATCTTTTTAAATAAGCAATGTACATTTTTTAAGACATAATGCTATTGTACACTTTAGAGTATAGTATAAACATAACTTTTACATGCACTGAGAAGCCAAAAAATTCCTGCCTCACTTTATTCAGGTGGTCTGGAACCAAAACGGCAATATCCCCGAGGTATATATACGAGTGCCCTGGAACCAAAACGGCAATATCCCCGAGGTATATATACGAGTGCCCAGACCCCACCCTAGACCTACTAAATGTCAATTTAAGTCATGTGTTATTATGTTTTAAAGTTTTGTTATCCAATGTGCACTTCTAGTTAAGAGCTACTGATTTAGAATATTTGAGAAAAATAAAATTACACTATCAGTAGTTCTACAAATTACCACATCACTTGATACAATCAGCTCTTTTTCAAACCCCAATATCTGCTCTAATTTTTGAAAACTTTGTCCCTGCTATTTTATTGTGAGAAGGCAGACAGTCTTGAGGTAATCATTTTGCAATATTTCTTTAAATGGGGTAGAAGAAGAAAGAGAAGAAGAAAGTTTGGGAGGGACAAGGAAGGGTGGTTGATTTTGTGCACTTGAAATTAAAGGTAAATGCTCTCAAACATGTTGAGGTGACGGGGCCAAAGCTTTTACCCAGTTCTCACAGGGCAGAGGCTTTGGATGGTTAATGAGAGAACTAATGCTTTAGAGACATAACAGACTTGTTATTACATCATCAGCAACTCCTGTCTCACTTAATTACCTGATATCATGATGAACTTCCTTTTCATATTTTTCTTCTCTTCGCTTTTTACGACAGCAAAAGACGATAAGACCAATGAGCACTAGAGCAAGCAAAGTTCCTATAATAGCTCCCGCAATTGTTCCAGCTCTATTTGAAGCTAGAATAAGATGTTAATAAGAATAGTGAAAAAAAATCTGTATCTATTGATAAAGAAGGTAAGACACATATTGATAGACTGATTTCACTGTACATAGTAACTTTAAGAGACAAATTATTTAGCCTTTTGATCCAGTGGGGAAAATGCATTAAAAAGAACTTCCTGCTAAACTGTTTAATCTACTTCAAGCATAAAAACGATAAAACTTGTCTGAAATACTTTAATACTCAAAGCTGTCTTGGTTAATATATAGGAATGTTCTAAGCTACTCACACTCCTAATGGCTAAATATGGTACATGAGTTGATCTGGCAACTCATACTTACCTTCTTAATTATCATTATAATGATGAAGGTTTTATTTTTCTAGAAAAGCTAATAACCAAGCCAGAGAATGCTCTGATCAAAGTTAGTATCCTTTTGCCCTCAATACACACTTGCTGACTGGATTAAAGTAGGTGGCATATAGATAACAAACAAAATAGCCAATATAGAAAGAAGACACTTACGAGGAACAACGTTCAGGCGCAGCAGGCACTGATCAGAGCCCACTCTGTTTTTCACTGTACAGCTGTATGTCCCAGAGTACTCAGAAGAGGCATTTTTTACAGATATAACGGAAGAAGTCATTTCTATGGGAAGGGGGAAAAAGAAACCTTATTTTTACAGTATTCATTGCTCTGAGTAAAGGCAACCTCTACCAAGTTTGACAATCCAATTAAAAGCAAGACAGACCAAGGCTGGGTGCAAACAAACTGCCATCCAGCCACATGAGCATCTCCAGAATTCAAATAGTCATGCTTCCAGTTCATTTGCATCAAGGCAAAAGCAACCACAACCCCATCCACCACAGAGCCTCAGCTGAAGCAGGGGGGTTGGTTAGCTGTTGCAAACCCATTTGGGGCCACATCTGATCATAAAAACTATCCTATTCCACAAAGGCTCTTTCATGCAGCAAGAAAACTTGCAAAGCCTATTTTATCACCACAGATGGAAGAGACATACAAAAGAAAGTCAGAAGGGGTCATCCAGTTTGGCTTCTCAGTTTGGGGGTGGGAGAAAAAAAGGAAAGGAGAGAAAAGCAACTTAAGACCAGGAGGCAGTGAACGGGAGATGGGTGGAACCTGGTAATCAATCTGAATTTATAGGTCAATTATAACAAACAGGTGAGTGATCAGATTTAACCAATTTGTAACTTTCTAATTAGTGTCACACAGGTTTTTTTTTAAATTTATTTACAGATACATCATGGATAAATTATCATATCTTTAACATGAATCTAGGCAAAATACTCAAGATCTAATTCTTGTTATATTTTAGTCACTCACTTATGATCATGAACATTTCTCATCAATTAAAATAAATCTACCAAAGTAACTAATTATATAATACCCTAAAAAGATAGAAATATCTCTTAATTTATAATATATGACACTAAGTTGACATTATAAAACACTGAATAATTGCCATGGAAAATCCTGACTGTTCTATACAGAAAAGGGAAGGCATTTGTGAGGTTAAAATATATAAGCATATACACACAAACCTTACTAGATTTAAATCCAAATCAATGGCACATGGTACAAATAGTATCATCAGCAGTACCTGTTAACCATGAGGTGGGCAATTTCTGTGAGTCAGACAATTTTTGCCATTCATATCGTAATGGAAGTGAACCTTCTTTTGGTTCACATTTTAGTTTAAAGTCATTTCCAATTTCTTCTGATCCATCAATGTAACATCTTGTACCTGAAGGCTTAACTGAAAAACAAAATTACAACTTTATATAAGATAAGGGAATTCCTTTTTTTTTCCTCTCTTTTTTTTTTTTATTGGGGGAAAACTACAAAGCATTTACAGTACAATGTTTACAGTCACAATTTGTAGTGAGCTGATTTCCCAAAATATATTACCACTCAAGTTGACTTATCTTGTTACATTCAAAAATCTACTCTGT